>APFE031084279.1:0-23704 GCA_000404065.3 Pinus taeda
CCCTAGCTGGTTTTTTTATATTTCCAATTGTAAGCATATTTCAGTATTTTCCATTAATGAAATGAAGTATTATTTCCACTGCATCTTTGTGTATATGGTTATCTCTGTATTTTATTGCGTTCACAGTGAGCTGAAAACAATGGGCAGCAAGCAGACAAAGCACAACAAATTGATTTTCAACACTTACAAGAGGAGGAAGAAGGCTTATGGACCATGCATTTTGATGTAGCAGTAAGGAATGATGGAGCTGGTATTGGCAGTTGGGTACGTAGTCCTTTCTCCGCCCCAAACAAAGTACCTAGCAGTGTGAGAGTTTGCTCCTACAAGTTGGCCTTCGAATGTTCCAATAATGAAGCTGAATATGAAGCTTTGATTGCTGGCCTGAAAATTCTTAGAAAGCTGAATGCAAAGAGGATTTCAATATATGGCGACTTCGAGTTGGTAATAAAAGAGGTCAGAGGTGAATATCAAGAAAAACATCCTAGGATGTGGGCCTATCAAAATGTAGTTTTGGACATCTTGAAGCTGTTTTCTGAATACACTTTGACATGTGTGCCAAGAATCCAAAATAGTATTGCTGATGCTCTTGCCAAGGCAGCGAGAAGCTTGAAGATCCCCATGAACTCTAGCAATAGATTTGAAATCCATGTCAAGCATCGTCCAACCATTCCAAACAATCAACGACATTGGCAAGTATTTCAAGATGGTGGAGATTAAAGATTTTCTGCTCAACAAAGGCAAGTTCGAAGAAACCTCAATCAATGTGGAAAATGATGAAGACAATGGGAATGGTATAAATTAAGTGCAGATCAATCAAATGGACGTAATGCAGCTGAAGAATAACATCATTCCTAAAGGCTTGATACCTCTAGAAGAACTTTTTGATCAGGATGATGTAGCCGGCAAACCAAGATTGCAGCCGACAGAAAAGGGTGTAGAAGTGGTCCACATCAATACAACTGCCAATCCAAAGTTGGTAAAATTGTCTAAAGCATTACCGCCAAAGATCAAAGACAAATATATCAGTTTGATGGCTTCATTTGCAGATGTATTTTCTTGGGATTATTCTGATTTTAAAACCTATGATAAAAATATCATTCAGCTTACGATACCTATCAAGCCCAACCAAAAACCATTAAAACAAAAGCTGAGGAGGATAAATCCAAAGTTGTTGCCATCCACCGAAAAGGAGGTAAATAGGTTGTTCAAATGAGGTATTATTGTGCCCATTATATTTTCAGATTGGATATCTAAGTTAGTGCCTGTACGTAAGAAGACCGGTGAGATCTGCCTATGCATTGATTTCAGAAATCTAAATAAGGTCTCATTAAAGGACAACTATTCACTGCCCAAGATGGACCATATACTTCAGCGAGTAGTAGGGGTGTCTCATATGTCGCTGCTTGATGGCTATTCTGGATATAACGAGATTTCCATCCATGAAGATGATAGAAACAAGACAACATTCATCACTCCATGTGGTTTAAACAATGCAGGTACCACATTTCAGCGTGCAATGGAATTGGCATTTGCAAATGAGAAGGATTTATTTTTGGTGGTGTACTTGGATGACCTGACGGTGTCTTCAAAATCTAATGAAAAACACATGCATCACCTAAAAATTGTCTTTCAAAAATGCAGGAAATATGGTTTATCGTTGAATCCAAAGAAGAGCTTATTTTCCATGGAGGAAGGCAAATTACTTGGGCATATCATTTCAAAAGATGGCATCCGCATAGATCCTATACGTGTCTAAGCAATTCAGCAAATCGATCTGCCTAGAAACAAAAAGGAAATACAATCATTCAATGGTAAGATGAATTTTCTGCGTCGTTTTGTACCCAATCTTGCAGAACACTTGAGAGAAATGACCAACATGATTAAAAAGGACAGTCAGGTGAAATGGACAGATGAGGCAGTAAAATATTTCAACTTGATCAAATTGGCCCTTTCTTTAGCTCCAGTTCTAGTAAGCCTGGACTATACTCAAGATTTCATATTGTTTTCTTTTGCTTTGAGGCATACTATGGCAGCTGTATTATTGCAGAAGAGAGAGGGTCATGAAAGACCCATTGCATTTTTTAGCAGAGCTATAAGAGACACAACTTTAAAGTATAACATCATTGAGAAGTAATCTCTGGCCTTGGTGAAGGCATTGAAAGATTTCCGGGTATATATCCTACATTCTCACATTCTGGCCTATGTTCCTAATACTATTGTAAAAGATGTTTTGGTACAGACCGATTTGGAAGGGAGAATAGGAAAATGGATTGCAGTCTTGCTAGAATATGACATGGAGATAAAGCCTACAAAGTTGATCAAAGGACAGGGGTTGGCGAAGCTAACGACTGAATCAAATTTGCATGCATTGGACATAAATCTGATTGCTTCCCTCACTGATGAAAATGAGGAGGGAACGTCAATTTAGGTATTTTGAAATGTTTTCGTTGTCCCCATGGTATTCTGATATAATATATGTGTTGCAAAATCAATCACCATTGCATGGCATGACTAGAAATAAAGTGAGAACACTTAAATTGAAAGCTGGCAAGTTTTGTATTATGAATTCTGCATTGTATTGGAAAGATCTTGGTTGCGTCTTGTTAAACTACCTGGTGGAAGAGGAGGCAAAGAAAGCCATGGAAGATTTCCACAGAGGAGAGTGTGGTGGTCATCTTTTTTGGAAATCAACAGCTAACAAAATTTTGAGAGCAGGGTACTACTAGCCTACTTTGTTTGCTGATGCGCATAAGATGGTAAAGCACTATCATAAGTGTTAAATTTTTTAAGGAAAACAGAAATTACAGCGATTTCCACTCAAGCCTATCGATGTGAGCGCTCCTTTTTAGTAGTCGGGGTTGGATTTCATTGGGGAAATTCATCCTGCATCTTTTGGACAGCATAGATGGATCCTTACTGCCACGGACAACTTCACAAAATGGATGGAGATGACCCCTACTAGACAAGCGACAGACACGGTAATCATTTCATTTCACGAAAATAACATCTTGTCTCACTTGGATTGTCCCAACAAAATAATCACTGATAATGCAACAGCGTTTAGATCAAAAAGGATGGTAGAATTTTGTCATAAGTATCACATAATTCTGGTTCACTCAACCACCTATCATCCGCAAGGCAATGTGTTGGGAGAATCTTCAAATAAATCTTTGGTAAACATCATCAAGAAGCTGTTGGAAATAAATAAGAAGAGTTGGAACAAGAGGTTGGTTCATGCGCTTTGGGGAGATCGGATCACTCACAAAAAATCGATCGGTATGTCACCATTTGAGCTTGTTTATGGAGTGGACACAATATTTCCCACTTCTCTTGCTGCCCCGGTGATCAAACTCCTTCAGGAGGCTAGCAGTGAGGAAGATCCCATGCAGAGAAGGCTGAATCAAATGATCCACTTGTAGAAAACAAGAGAAGAAGTCTTCAAGAACACATCCAAGTTGCAGGAGAAAATCTATGATAGAAAGGCCAAGATGGATAGATTTCAGGTGGACGATGTAGTGCTGAAATGGGATGCAAGAAATCAGGAGAAAGGAAAGAACGAAAAGTTCAAAAATTTGTAGAAAGGTCCTTTCAAAGTCACAGCATACAAGGGTCAAAATGCCTTTCTACTAAAGGAAATAAGTGGAAAAGACTCTCCTCGAGGGCTGATCAATGGTCGGTTGCTCAAATGGTATCACTGTTGATATATGAACACTGCTTCCACTGTCATTGTAAATACCATTTTTTATTTCAGTTTGGTTTCAGTATGTATAGTCAGTTTTTGAGTTATTCCAAATGTAAGTTTGATTCAATTTTTTGGTCACTCTAGTTTTGTAAATAAGCCAGAGTCTTGTGCTCTTTATCAAAATGATGACTCCATAGCCCAATGCACCAAGAGGCACTATCTTGCTCCTCTAGAGATCTATTGTTCTTGGCACCTCCATAGGAGCTAACATCCCCCATTGGAGCCAATGTTAGAGTCGGCGGCCTCGTCAAGTCCTCCGTCAACGATCAAAACTCTTTATGCATTTCATGATAAGGTGTCCCGCTCCTCTCTTTCAGTTGCATTTCGCTAGGGACATGCCATGACCTAAAGGAGAAAGTCATGCTAGTCCGTTTCCATCAAGTCTGGCCCATGCTAGTTCAGGTCTTGGTCCAAAATCAATGAAATTCATGATAGTCAAGGTCTGGTCCTATTTCAGGACAGAGTAATTTTTAGTTTCAGTCTAGAAATCCATCAATTTGATCTTTGAAAAAACATGTCCAGAAACAAGCCATGCAGGTCAGAGGGAGACCTTGTACACCTACAGTGCAAAAAGCTTCATCATCACTGCAAGAGATATCGACTCTTCTTCAAAACTCTGTTTGAAGAAAAGTCAAGCAAGGTCAACTATGACAAAATTTTCCAGAAATCGACAATTGACATTTTCAGATGCAGTCATGGATGTTAAAGACGGAGGCCTTGTCACATAATCCCTGAAAATATGTGCCAAAGATTTCATCATTTGAGCCAAAATTTCAAGGAAAAAGCGAAAATCATTGTGTTTAAAGGTCAATGCAAAAGTGCAGAACAAAAACTTTAGAAAATGGGTTTTTAAAGAGGAAAAAATCAAACCAGTTTCTATCAAGCCTATAAATACACATTGTGGCCCAAAGAAAAGCCATTGTGCCATTGGAGACTTGGAAAGACATTGCAGAAGGTGGGAGAGTGAGATTGATAAGCGTTTGAGTGAGTTTGAAGATGATTTGGGAAGTGCGGCGCACACAGGCAGAAGCGCGGCACACTCACCACACGCGACGCATACATAGCCAGCCCGCTGGTGAATGAATACACAAGCACAGTGCATATAAGGCGCGCAGTGCACTCGGAAGAGCATGCGGCACACACAGTCCAGCAGCTCAAAAACAAGGAAAAACCATTTCGAATCTTTGTCAAGCCCATCAAATCAAGAGGTAGGCTTTACGAAACCTCTTGTACATCAATTTTGTCAGTGATATGGTGTTTATAAGATGTTTAAATGGTAGCCAAAAGCACAAGGCCATCCATGGAGAAGATCACCAATAAAAATGATAAATGGGGTTGCAAAATTGTGATGATGCCACCAAGGTTCTGCTCCCATCCCCTTGTCCCCTCACCCCTCATCATTCTCACCTCCCCTCCATCATGTTTCCTAAGAAAATCATCCTAAATTCACCACTAAAACCCCCTCCCTTGTTTCTCAAAGCAAGTTGGGCGACTTTTATAGTGCGCAGCGCACATACAAGGTGGCAGGACACACTCAGGGTGCGCGGCGCACTGGGAGCCGGCCACATTGCAAAATTTCCACTGGTGTAGTGCATACCCGGTGCGCGGCACACATACTTACAAGCCCAAAATGCACTAAATTGCCAAAACAATTTATGAATGACCGTAAAGGTAGGAGAGGTAGCCCAAATGCCTTCATCATTGGCGTTTAAACTTGAAGGGGAATGTTATTATGACGACCATGAAATCAAATGCAAAATTTTTAAAAGTAAAACAAAGATGATATAAAGAAGGTCAAGAAAGCTAGGGTTTTGCTACAGTAACTTTATTGCTAAAGCATGCTCCTACCCTACCTCTATCAGCTAATCCCCTTGTAGCAGTTTCCCTAATAATCACCCTAGCTCCACTGTAATCATATCCATTTGTCCCCTCTATTCCTATGGCTCAAAACATCCAAACCATACCCCATCAACACCATACTCAAACACTCCCAAATCCGTGATAGATTTCTCCTTTTAAACCCCTGTTCCTCTTTTCATCATTCCCCTCCTAAACTCCCTTGTTTTACTGTCCCCTTGGTGACAGGTTTGCAGAGCATCTATTAGTTCAGTGGTTTCAGAGTGCAGCAAAGAAATTGAGGGTACAAACAACAGTAATGGCCTTGGAAACTGCATCAAATTATGAGGGGGAAACCCACAGTGATACAGCTTCAGGAGAACAAGCTCCCCGGAGACCTAGGAGTGGCAAACATGTCAGGGATGAACCAAAAACCCTCACAGAGTTACAGTCATGCCCTCTCACTATGTCTTGTTTCTAGTACTCGGCATGTTTCAAATTTTGTGAGAGGGTGGCAAATGTCACGATTCATCATGAGTTGGTTCGCCTCTTTGCACTTCACCTACAGGGAGGACACTCTATCTTGGGAGGGGTCACTTTCACATTGACGCCTGAAACCATATCAGTGGCAATAAGCATACCAAATGTTCGAGAAGAGTGGCACAAGAAGATGAAGGTGGAGAGGGAACTTTATGAGCCTTATATAAAAGCGAGTTGTTTGAGTTAGCTCACGAGATTTTTCCCATTCAGATTTCTGAGAGATGATTATGCTCTGCTCATGAGATTGATCATGAAATACTTTAGTTGCGAGGGGAGGTTTTCTCACCTTTATGCCTATCACCAGGGTGTGTATGATGAACCTCCCATTCTTCATTTGTGGGAACATAGAAAGGAGGAGAAAATTCATGCACCACAAAACCCCTCGGCAGCAGCTCAACAACGTATATCACTTTGCTCTTATCCAGATTTTGGTGGTCCATCGGTTGAGATTGCAGGGCATTGCTTGGGAGGACTTCATCTCCCGTGACTTCTTCACCAGTCCATAGGTAGTATCAAAGGAAAAACATGAGATAGTGGGTACTTCTCATCAGCATGAGTGCCATGAGACCATTATGGTGCCATTTTCCATCACATATCAGAGAGGCTATCCGAAAGGCACTAGGCCTTTGTTTGCAGCAGCAAAGCAAGTGTTATCTCCACCTGGGGTGGAATGGGCATCGCTTCCGGCATCGACGACACAGGAACAGGATAGAGGTAAGGAGCCAATGCATGAGGAGGGGCCTTCAGGTGAGCCATAAGGTGCTCAAGGGACCGGTGTCATCCTCATTACGGATGAAGATACAGAGGCAGAAAATGCCAAAATTAGGATGATTATTCAGGAGGAGGACACAGAAATCAAAGACTTGATACTCAATTTTGAGAGGTCTAGATGGGTCATCAACTATCTAGAGCAGAGGAGCAAACAACTGGAATATCACCATGTGATCATGGAGCTACAGAACATCCATGAGGGTCGCCTAACTATGGAGCAGAGGAGGATTGAATTCACTTCATTGGAGCAACAGGTTATGGATGATCGCGAGTTTGTTCTTGAGAGAGTCAACATGCACGTGGACAAAATTTTGAACAAGGCCGACAAAGACAACACACTGTTGAGACACATGGCTCATCATTACAGGGCACGAAACTTGAGATTTAGAGCCCGAATAAGGAGTTTGAAAGAAAAACTGAGGAAAGCCACAAAAAGGGAAACAATAGCAAAAGAGAAAGATAGGCTTAGGTTCTTGGCTGAGGCCTCCTTGACTCACCAAAGCACCCCATAGAGAACTTCCAGCCCAAATCTCAAAAAATTTGGGCATATTTTGGTCACAGGGAAATTTTTTGGGCGAAAAACAGGGATTTTCTCCCTATGCTAAAATTATAGCCCTCCAATCGAGAAAAGGTTTGAATTTTTGGATTCACCATCGAAAAATACATCTACTGGTGCTCGGGCTAGAAATTTTGATAAGTGTTGGGTCTCCTAAAGTTCAAAAAACTCTAAAAAATGGCCTTTCTGCCACTTTTTGGACACACAGAAAGCAGTCTTGGGAGAATTAAGATTTGTAGCGGCAAATGAACTTCAAATTCAAAAATTCTAGTGGGGTTAGAAAGTAGACAAGCCAAGATTTCCTATAATCCCACTTGGGCACATTTTTCACACCTAGAAGTGCCCCAAAATAGGCCCCAAAGTAGCGTGATGCACAGAGAAATTAGCGTCGCGCACAGAGCAAAAATTGCCAATTTGCTTCCGTTTCGCGAAATTTCGGTTCGCGACTTCTCCAAGTGGGCCCGCTCATCTACACTTCGGTTTTTGGCACCAAAGGTGGAATTTAAAATGTTTTTTCTCTATATTGGCTTCTATCCAAGTGGCGAAGGAAGGCAAATAGTCACCCCAAAGCCAAATGTCATATTTGCAGTGCTGCACCTGTAGCTGATGGTTGGCTGTCCATCTCCATTTCGAAATGATTTGAGTAACTTCCCAACCCCTAGGCATTATATCTCTTCCTCACACATTCTATATATTGTATGCAAGTTATTTGCAAAGGGTTGGTTGGCTTGTAACTTCTGGGAGACTGTGGGAAAGAAACTTTGTTTCTTCATCGTATATTTTTACAGTGACTTAATGAAAGGCAGTGACTCTGTTTCATGAGATTCCTGTGGTTGTGAGTATAGAAAGTGTTTCTCTGACATTTCATATGTATCTTGTTATGTTTTGTATTCCATTTCACATTCATTTCTGGTGAAATTTTTTGAGTTAGATCAGGTAGAATTCAATTCTATTGCTCTACGTGTGGGAAAATTTCATATACAGTATTCATTTTTTTGTTTGAAAAGGATTCATGTCGCCCATGCCCTTTTCAACTTCTTAATCATTCTCTCCATTTCTTTGTTATGTTGCATAGTTTCATTTCATATCCATCTCTCATGAAATTTTTTGAGTGAGATCAAGTAGAATTCAATTCTATTGCTCTACCTGTGGGAAAATTTCATATACATTGTTCATTCTTCTGTTTGAAAAGGATTCATGTCGTCCATGCCCTTTTCAACTTCTTAATCAATCTTTCCATCCCACCACATTTTAAAACTAAATTGCTATTCTTTTAGCCTACCTTTCCTCACGAAGTAATCTATGCCTTCATTTTAGGTTCTCTGTTCATTGAGGTCCAGTGGTCCCATAGCATCCCAGAAATACAGTCATTCATAAAAATCACTCCTTGTTTTCATTTCCACTTACTAGCTTAAGACAAATAGTTCATTGTAAGTCATCTGAGTCCTTCGCATTCATCTATTCACTTAGTGTGACCCAGAGAGAGCCCTCTCCTGTTCTGGTAGGGCTAGCTATGAGACTGAGCTTGGTTTGTGGTTACCCTGAATTTTGCCTTCCTTCAGCCTGAGGGGATTTAGGTGCTAACACTACGAACCCATTACATAATGTTAAGAGGGTATATTTATTTTTCTCCTCTTTCCATAAGTTGTCTCATGTTATTATCAGCAAGCTGAGTTTTTCTCCAAGAGTCGTTACAAATATGTTCAAATCATTCATGCCCGAGCCTCCCCATTTTTGGGATTTTCACTTCTTTCCCATTTCACCAAGGCAAATGTCCTTCTAACATGCTTCCCTATCCATAAGAATCTGCAACATATTTATTGTATTATGTTGGTGATGCCTTTTGGTATCGAGGCCATAGCCATCCACATATAGCCTTGGTGATGCCTTTTGGTATCAAGGCGAGAGCCAACCACATATAGCCTATAGTACTAATCTACCTGCTCTAGATAGCCATCTCTCATGCCAAATGCTGATGCATCCTTCAATTTTTTCAATGAGCCAATACCAATCTGCTATATGATAATCATTTCGTTTGACTATGAAGCCGACATACTTGAGGCTGACTTCAATGTCTATTTGAGTGAATTGAAATTGTTGTAGAGCATATCTCTTTCATTTAGTGAACATCATATAGGCATAATGGAAGATATATTGTAATTGGGCATCATTCTTGTAGCTTTACAAAGGAGGGACATAATATTCTTGAAACAAATAGTGTCATGAATGGCTCCATCTAATAATATTAGTACATCATCGCCAAATAAAATATGAGTAAGATAGTATACATCTATCATTTTGACCCCACATAATGACCTGTATGCTCGGGAATTAAATATGATCCTACTTAATCCTTCCATGATGAGGAAAAATAAGAGGGGAGATAATGGACAGCCTTGTGTGAGGCCGTGCTCAATGTGGGAAGCCAAGGTGGGTAAGGGTAAGTTGAAGTTACGTCTAGCATGCTCTTTCAAAAGCTTTAGAAAGGTAGACGTTGAGAATGACGCTTTTACTGTTCTTGAGCTTAATGAAGTGTAGACCTTCTTATGTAGTACCAATGGCTTCATTGATCTGTCTACGATTGAGGAATGCAATCCTCTCCTTGGGAATCTCCTTTGATATGATGGGCTTGATGCAAATAGCAATGATTTTGGATATGATTTTGTATAAGCAATTGCATAAGGATATAGTTTGATAGTCATCAAGTTGTTGGGGGTTATCAACCTTGGGGATGAGTACTATAAATGTAGAATTAAACCCCTTGTCTTTTTTGAAACACTTTAGTACAACGTCAATCTCCAGTAGGGTGACCAGTTTTTTCAAGTTCTCCACATCCTCCTCACTAATCGAGGCACTTTACCCTAGCAATAAGTAGAACTTCTTCTATGGTAGCTTCTCGTGGGGTTCTAAACATTTGGAAGAAATGTCTGGTACCCATATCCACAAGCTCACTTCATTCCATTTTGATCCCTTAAACTCTGAATCATATTGATTAATTTCCTCCCACTCACACATTGCTAGAAGAATTTAGTATTTTCATCGTGAGCGTGTAGCCAAATGGCTCTGCTCTTTAATTTCCAAGTCTATTCTTTCTGTCTCAAGAGTTTAATGTTTTCTTCTTCCAATCTCATAAGTTGATTCTTCCTTTCAATATTTATATCCCCTCAATTGTTTGCGCCCTCCATCTCATCAATTCCAGCTTCAATTTTTAGTAGAGTAGTATCACCTCTTATCTTTTTTCCTTTTGCCCATATTATGGTGATGTGCTAGATTCGAGACAATTTGCTAGATATGACTGTAGTCAATGAAGAGTTGATATCTTGGCTATAGTGGATGCAAGATTCCTTTACAATATTATGCAATTCAACTTCCTCAAGAGAGGCAGAGTTGAATTTAAAAGGACTGTTTGGCTTACAATTGGAGTTAATGACTTACCAAAAGAATGGGAAATGATCGAAAATACCCCTAGTCCCACCCATTGTCTAGTTCTGTCCAAACGATCCACCAGTGGTGCTTTGATGATGAAAAAATCCAATCTTCTCGTGAGTGAGTCCTTTCCAATTCTTCTATTGCATCAAGTAGGCTAGATTTTGGTTGTGTCTATATTCAGGAGACTACGAGAATCCAATAGGTGCTCAAAATATTAAGTGAGGGGATCAGTTTGTGCTGGTGAGCCCCATGATTCAGCATGTCCCAATGAGAAGTTCAGATCTCTAACAATGATGAAATTTTTCCTTATCCATAAATGATAAAGTCATCATTTTATCCTTGAAGCCCACAAGATTTTGCGAGGATCCATATATATTTATCAAGGAGAGTGGGGTGTCTAGTTTAATAGATGTGATGTGTGAACCCAATACACCTTCACAACCCCAAATATTTTCAATCTTAATAGTTCTATTGTTGAAACCAAAGGAGCATCCCGCTATCGACCTCTAACATCAAGGGTATTGAAGGTCCAACGACCTCTAACATCAAGGGTATTGAAGGTCCAACCAGGTAAAATGAATGTCAGTAAAGAGTTGATGGCAACTCCCTCACCCAATGTCTCTGGGGTAACATGGGCACTTCATGGGGTAAGCAATTCATGGTTTCCCTTTGCTCTAAGAACCAAGTCAATCGATATGTTTGTATGCTCATTCCCACCTCAATCCCTTCCCGCTTGATGACCTTAGATATATAGGATTGCCTACCCTTGCAATTTTCTAAGATTTTGGGGGAGGGTGGTCACTGAGGCCAAATGTATGATGTGGCTTGGGGTGGGAAATGGATCAAAGATTATATCTATGATGGTAGTTATTGCATGGCTATTCATCACATTCAGTATGTAATGAGAGTTGACCCTCAATTGTGGTAGGATCAGTGGCCATATTTGTCTCATGGACCCTAGCAACCAGAAATGTGATGGGACTCAAATTGCATGCAAATAAAGCCAAACCGGATGCAACAACTAATAAATGGGCATATTCAGAATTTAAAACGTGACAAGATATGGGAGGAGAGGATATGAGACTACCCAGATTTTGACTAGTGCCCATTATCATCTGGTTGTTGAGGAGTCTTCCGATTCTCTCTCCCCTCCCTCGGGGTTCCGTTGATGCATTTTGTGTAGGAGTCAATCCAATATCCAATTTTGTCTAAGTGGCCATTATCATGTGTCTTTTAGAGCACTTGATGAGAATAGTTGTGATCAACTGGTAGTCTTTATACAAATAACAGACTTCTGCACAGGAATAGTACACCCTCCTAATTTAGGATCTACCATGTGATGAGCGAAGTGGAGACTTTCTACTAGCCCTTCTCTCATAAACCAATTAATCTACGTCTCAACAAACAAAAAAAATAAAATTAAAAACCAAAAACCTAACAAAAACAAATAAATTTAGTTTGCGTGGCCAGAAACCGGCATACAACGGATCCAATTGTGCACAGATCTAATTGTGCAGCTAGATATTCAATTGGCACATTCTATTCCAATGAACTTAATCTCTAAAGAACACATTGATTCATCGGACAGTATATTATTTTTTAAAGAACCAGACACTTTAGAAAAACAAAACCCTAACAATTGAAAGACATTATAACAGCTCTTCATTTTATCTCTCAAGAACACATTGATTCATTGGACAGTAAATTTTTTTTAAAGAACCAAATAGTTTAGAAAAACAAAACCCTAACCATTGAAAGACATTATAAAATATGAACAGCTCTTCACTTTCAAACCCAAAAAAAACTCGTTAAAGCAACTGACCTGCTCATCAGAGGCAGCCGAAGAGTCCAGCAAGGTGGTAGGATTGATACCGGGTGGTATTACCAACAAATTTGAATGTGGTGTTGGCATACGCGGGCACTCTGTGTTTTCATACGGGGAGGCGTTACGTTGGGAAATATACGACCCACTTCTCGCATCTATGCTCTCAGCAAACCTGCCTCCAAAACCACTAGTAGCATCGATGCTCTCAACAAACCTGCCTCCGAAACCACCATTTGCATCTACGCTCTCAGAAAACCTGCCTCCGAAACCATCCGTCGTACTGATTGGTTCCAGAGAGATGTTGCCGGGGCCAATGATACACCGGTTCACCCTGTCCAAAATAGGTGGAGGATGTACACTGTTATTATTATGGTAGTTGCTCGTTATACCCATTGAAAAAATGGAGTTTGAAGCTGGATTATAATCAGAAGGGTTCCGCACGTGTTCCTCCTGATAACTGGAACAAACTGGAATAAGGACAGGTGAGATCCATTCCGGTGTCTGAGAATTAGGGTTAGGATCGTTGTTCCTTATACCCACTGAAAAGTTTGAGATTGAAGCAGAACTATAATGAGAAGGGGTCCGAACATCAGCCCCATGGTAACTAAAACAATCTGGAATAATACTAAGTGAGCTCCATAGTGGTGTCCCTGCAGTATTATATTCATACTTAGCCATTAGTCGTTTTTTCAGGGGAATTGGGTTTTCAACCCAGAGAATGGAGATAACAGAAATGGCAATGGAGATATCAGATAATGGCAAAACAGAAAGCAAAATGGAGAACAGAAATGACGATGCAGATACCAGAGAGGGAAAAGCAGAAAGTAAAATGGAGATAACAGAAATGGCAAAGCAAAGGCAAAAATAGCTCTACCTGCAACGATAAATAACTCACTATTGTTACGGAGGCTGCTTTATTTTCATTCTCCGTTTTTTAAATAATAATGAATGATTATTTAATATTTATTTTAATTCTTCGTTTTGGGATAATAATTAACGATTTTGTTAATGGTTGGGGAGCTACTTGGATGACTCAGTGGAGGCGATATAAGGAGTTCCTACAAAATCTAGAAGGTTGGGTCGTTGGTTAAAATTAGATACCTGCTTGTAACTATATTTGCATCGGGGTTATAATAAAAAATGTATTCAGATAATGGAAAATAAATATGCTTTACATTGAGGTTATAATAAAATATTTATCAAGTCATGGAATATAAATAGTGGTTATAATAAAAAAATGTATTCACATCCTGGAAGATAAATAAGGGTTATATTGTGTTTATAATAATAAATTTAGTGCATCATGCAAAGGAAATAGGATGAACTAGTGAGTGAAGGGACGTAACTGTTCAAATTTGTATAAATTGTCTTAAATACTATGCTTGCACAAATTTTTAAACAAATTTAAAATTTAGTATTCTTTTGGTTTTTATGGTGAATTTTATATAACTGTATTTTTAAAATAATATTTATACTTAAAGATTAATATTTTATTTGGTTTGATTTTATTTTAATTAATTATTAATGGTTAGTTTGAAATTTTAAATAAATAATGATTAAACAAATTTGAAGTTAAATTTATTGTTTGATTTATTTACTATAAATTTATTATGAGTTAGTGAAACTTTAATAATATAAAAATAAAACAAATTGAGATGTTATTTGTAAGATATTTAAATTTAATATTTATCTATTGTTTTGTTATATTATTTGGTTAGTTAAAATTTAAATAAATAATTGAAAATAAAAAATTCATATGTTATTGGATACCATATTAAAACTTTAACAATAGATTTGAGAGCCTAATGATTATATATTTAATACAATATTTAATTGAATAAAAAATTAATATTAATTAAATAACTTAATATAAAAATAATTTTAATTTAAAATGATTAATAATAAATAGACTTTATTTATTATATAGGATGAAATTTTTTTTCACTATATATTTTTAAGTTAGTTTTAACCAAAATCCAACTTTAAGTTTGAGTTTAACTTGTTTAATATTTAGAATTTTAGGGTTTAAGAGATTTTCAAGGTGCTAAATGTATTTGGCATTCAAAAAAATATTTTAAATAACAAAAAATTACTATATTTCTTAAAATTGTATGCCCTCGTTCTTGTGAAAAAAAATATTTATTCTACTAGTAAAACTAAAACTAAAATATATAAAATAAATGAATTTTTTTAATACACTTATATTAAATAATGGGCTTAGTATGAAATAAATTCTTTTACTATATTTCTAGGGAGTTAATAATGGGCTTAGTATGAAATAATTTTTTTTACTATATTTCTAGGGAGTTGTCTTTAGTGTGACCTTTTGGAAGTTTTTACGGTTGGTTTTCAAGTGAAATTTCTTTCAAATCTAATAGAAATTTATTGAAATCACAAGCTTGATGGGTAATCCTATGTGGGGTTTTGAAGGGTGTTGAATCCATATCTACATTAAAAAAGCTAGTTTAAATAACAAAAATCAATATTTCACCTCAAAATTTTCCACCTCATGGATAGTCCAAAAAATCACACTAAAGACAACTCCTATTTCTAGTTAGGTATAGTCAAAATCCTAGAGAGATTTTTAAAAGGCATAGTAGAGGAATTGGGAGGACCCCAAAAAAATTTAAAGAAATCTTGCAAGTAGCAATGTTTGAATCATGTGTTTGATGGTGGAAAGAGATTCAACACAATCAAAAACCTTTTGTGCACCCAAAATATTGAAGTCTCACGAGGACTGTAACTTAGATCGATGTTTGATAGTTGTAAACTTGATTTACAAAAATATGTGGTTGATTTTATTAAAATATTGCGAGAATTTTCATGATTTTTACGGCAAAAAAAGGTGTGGTCACACTACAACTTTTTAAAAACTTGAGTTTTAATTGTTTGATGTGTAGAATTTGAGTGTACTAAGGATTTTCAAGGGTGTTGAATCCATTTATACATTCATAAATATATTTTAAATAACTCAAAAAATCTTGAAATTATATTGGGATCATGTGAAAAAGGAAATTTTTTTGTATAAGTTAGATTAAGCCTAAATATTATATATTTAATCTATATCACATTAGATATTTATATTAAATATTATTTTATAAATAAAAGTTTTCAAATTGAAATTGAAATTATTTTAAAGTTTTGTTAAGGTGCAATTGAAGGAAGCTCATCTCACTCACACGTTGTAGGATTATTGCCCCTACACTCGCTGTAATCTTCCAACCGCACTATAGTGATGTGTGGCATCACCGACCACTTTCTTTTCACCAATACTTATGATCATGGACTACGCCTAACATTCGTACTTAGTTTATTTTTCATTACCAAGTATTAGTTTATCCTTTATACACAATGAAAACCATGAATATTCATCGTAAATAGCAATAACAAGAACAATTGCATAATAGTATAAAGGGAGGGGAAACTCCCTGATGTGAGACTGCACATAAATTAATACATATAATCTTCAATTTTCACAACACAAGTAAACTCTTGGAGGAAACCCCAAATTTTCACTTAGCCAAATTTTTACAACTCCGGAAAACTCGGTTGTCTAGCTCGTCAGCACCTCTGAACGGTCGTTGCGCGACTTTCCCAACTCTTCATTCACTCGTTGCATGTCTAGTGTCATTTTCCCAACTCGAGCGCGCTTGTTGTGCCCGTGTTACCCACCTTGGGTGCCCTCCGCACATCCTCGTTGCACCTTCGTTCGCCAACCCACACTTCATTTTGTTTCACCTCATGCATGGCACACCCAACCACAAGTCACCCTCAACTGATCACCAACTCATTCCACCATTCGGCCTGCCTGTTGTTCGGCGGGTGCACTCTTTGCATGCCTCACATGATCCTCCAAACGAACACCCTACTTTGTTACTTCAACTTTTCCAAACGTTTGCTATATCTTTCATTGAGTGGGCGCGCCCTCCGCAGGCCTTGCACGACCCACCACATGGATGCCCAACTCAGTTGCACCTTCTCCGAGTCGTCCTACGCACTTGTCCACCCCACGCCCTCTATGGGTCGCCTAGCCTCTCTGTTTACTCCACCTGGTTGCCTTCACCCATTCTGCCCATAATGTGGGCACATATGTATGCACAACCTTTGCAATTCTCCAATTGTAGAACTCCAACTATGATTTGCGAGTTCGTTGATTGACAAACTAGTAGAGCTCTAGCTCTATGAGTGGACATTGTTATTGAAAATAAATTCTAACACCTCAAGAAGTATTTTTTATTTCTCTGTTCGTCTTGGTTTCCACACTTTCTTGATTGTGAGATGTAGCATCTACCAAGACCTTGGTCGGTTGAAACACATTCCAAACCATGTCAACGCAGTTGTTTCAATTCGGGATGAGGGGTATATTAGTGCACAAGTCATATCATTGTGAGAGTTTTAGTTTCATCTTTGGTGTTGCTCTGCTACCAACATGCCTAGACACTACCCCGGAGGAGTCATGCATGAACAAAAGCATCGCTCCCCTACAAGCGAGCATGGTTAGTACCCCATGGAGTTATTTGCATCACCTCTCTACGCAGGAATCCATTCTCTTCTTTCACCTTATTCATTTTTAAAATTTTCAATTTTTTTTTATATTTTCATTTTCATTTTCCTTCGGAAGAGAGATCCCGATTTATTGAGAATAGAAGAGGTTTTTCCTTCATAGAAGTAGTTTATATATACCTCTAATGTGCTTGTTAAGGTTTCCCCCCTCATCTTCCTCTACGTGACTGAGATGACAAGGATTAACCCAAAAGTAATCGACTAGAGTAGGTGACACTAGTAAGCATGCAAGCATTGATAACTACATAGACTAAAGACAAAAAGTTCTTCATACAGAGAAAGGATGACAAAAAACCAAGTATTGATAACTACACAAGTCCTCTTGTACTTTACCAAGCTTGTTGCAAAATTCGCACATGGTCTCATGTGAACTAACCTACAGACATAAACAACCAAAAAAACAACAAAACAAAGAAAAATAAAAAGTAAATGCATAATAAGAGCGAGTAAGAAAACAAGGAGGCAAACATACAAACGTGCAAAGTAAGAAGCAAACATGCATGCAAGCAATCAAACCAAAAGCAAGTACTACTCCTACTCCTAAGGTAACAATTGATGGGTGTGCTTATGTAAAGTGATACTTCCAAATAATCCATCAGCGCATTGGTCGACCCATGTGGGCAAAGGCATGGTTCGTGAATAGCACATGTGTGTGAACTAGCAAACATGAAAGATATAACAGTGAATCCAAACACACTTTGGGTTTCAATGCATCCACAAAAGATAAGTGAGTGCAAGTGCATGACATGTGGTCTGTGGACTTACCATGGTTTGGTGTGATGATGCATGCAGATGCTAAGCATATGCACACTCTTGATTGTTCCATGCAAGCAAACGAAACAAGCAAAGAAAACTTGTGTCATGCATGCCTACTTGCTATGTAAGATTTCTCCAATGCATGAGTAAAGGGATGGTGTAGTTTGAGTGCTGGAAGTGAAATACGAGTGTTATATTGATCCTAAGTGCATACAAATGAGTGATTAGGAGCCTTGGGTGTTCGAACAATTTCCTAATTGGAAGTGAAACTAACCTCAAGACAGCGAGGGCGTGACATAACCATCAACTCGAGTTGAAGTGCCTCGACAGCCTACGGGGTTTTGACTTCATCGATAGATAGACCATCATAGACCATTGCACAGATTAACAATGATTGAGTCAACATCATTATCAAATGAAGAAGTAGAGAGATCATGATAACCAAGATCACAAAATTCAAGATGTTTGTCGGCATGCCCATGATTTGATGAATCACACAGAGGGGTAGATGAGAAGAATGAATGTTCACACTCTGTGTTTCTAGAAAAAGAAAATGGAAAACCAAGTAGATCTTCAATAAATGATTGTTCCTCTGCATTGTGAGATGATTGACTAATATCTGGTGTGTTATGCGAATGATCAACAATGGGTGCATCCACAGACACAGATACACATGTCAAATTAGGGATGGTAGAATCACGAGGGATGTCAGAATCACGAGCGATGTTAGGGAATAATGGAGGACTCTTGGAGAAATGTAATTCACCCTTCACCGAGGGTTGACGCCTAATCTCCCAATAATACTCTTCATGAATGGCAGTGCAGGTTGGTTGTGCAATAGCAACTCCGTCGATAGCTTGGTCCTCATTCACAATAATTGTAGAGTGTAGAATGGAAGAACATAAGACAGTGCAATCCAAAGGATAATGAGAATACGAAGATGGAGGTTGGGGTATGAAATACATGTGATAACCCATGGGATTTGTAACCCAACCTGTGTGACTACTGAAAGAAGTGATGTTAGGAGGATGTGACAACTGAACGACTGTGTGTGCATATTCTCCCACATCACTCTACAGTTATGGAACTATTTGATAAGGGGATGACACACAATCACTTGTGACAATGACCATGTCCATCTATGATTGCACAAAATTATCAATGAAGTATGTTTTGCAGGGTTTGAGCTTGAACTTCTTCTTGGGATTAATATATTTGATAAGGTAATATTCAAATCTATCCATGAGATACTCAAATTGCATCTAGCTTTGTGGGGCTTCAAACATGAATAGACAGAAGCGCTCTCAAAACTTCATAGATAATTTGTGTGGGTCCTTCCATTGTTTTAACAATTTTTTTATCATGTACTCCAAGATCAAAATGGCAGAAAATGGATTTGATTAGATCGCTGAACTGCTTGAATGAGTGCACTGAGTTATGAGGTAGTATGCCACAACATTATGATGTTTGGTTGTGAAGTGTGCGTGTGAGCAATGAACAAACCTCTCTTTCATTAAAATCTTCCATGCCTTCCATGAGCACATGGAAGGCATCTATATGCTTAATCGAGGCCACTTTTCCTTGACCATCATACATGATTTGTGACAAGTGATCCAAAAACTCCCTCTTGATGTGAAATATATGTCCATTGGACAGACATTTCAAAGAGCGAACTATAACAAAATCCATGATAGATGTGCGAAAACTCAAAACAAAAGATGAGGACTTAGCTTGTCATATGTCCCTCCTTCTAGCGACAAAATGTTGTCGATGCTTGACCCACCAACATTTAAGGCGATATCCCCATTAAGAATTCCCAACTAGACCTCACATTGTTTGTTGTAGGTGTCCCATCAGTGGGTCGTATGGTATCACCTTGACCATAGTTGCACACAAAAGAAAGTAATATGCCCTTGTTGGAAGCAAGGGTGTCACATGTGCAACAAGCCAAGGAAGGTGAATGAATGGTTCTAACACATAGAAAGTGGGATGCGTGCACCCATTGAAAACCTATGAAAGCACATGACTTGGAAGGGAACACATGAGTGAAGATGCATCCCAAGCTAGAGATATTGTTACATGAAAATCCAAAGTGATGGTTAAACCAACAACACATCTAAGTAATATTCATAGATACTTATATCGAAAGATTCCATACATCCATGCATAAGCAAACAATACATATATCATTAGAGTAACCAGGATAGTTGAGATACAATAACAACATATGCATGAAACATGATGGTTGTGTTATATTAGGAAGTGAAAGTTCCAATCATATAGTACAACCCTCACCAACCACTGGCCCCCATAGCGTAATGTTACAGTCACTATCACCTACTCCTCCAAAGAGATGTACTAGCTCTACACTGTGGAAAAGCCAAGCTCGTTACAATACTCTCCAAGATTTCTCTAAGATGCACCTATCGGAAGCTTGGCTCACCAAAAGCCCTTACAATGAGTTATGAGGTACTATATATAGCAAAGGGTGGGGTGACCCTTGACATTCTGCTATGTGACTGTTCACCTACCCTCATGACTCTTCAGCTCTTCTATGACCATTACATTCAACTATCGACACTTGGACTTCCACTTTAGAATAAGTTACATCCAATATCCACATGTAATGATGTGAGAAAAAATAGGCTTGAGAAAGCCATGCAATCTATCACTAACACTCGAACAGTTGTGGTAATATCAACTCTCCGGCATCCTTGCGATGATCGACAGTGGTGAACTGATGCCAAGTTTGGTTTTCCATGATGTTATTCATGAACTTAATGGTGACATCCTACTCATAGTGAACTCTTGCCTCTGTTGCATCCGGATACACTACTATGGTTCTTTTGTCCAACTCATCTAATAATATGTGCATCATTTTCTTGAGCGTAGTTGGACCAACAACATACTGATGCATAGTGTTTGTGCTGATATCCGAGTGTTTGATGGTGACCATATGTATCAGCTTGTCGAAATACATGTCTAGCTCCAGTTGAACTTGCTTCTTGTCTTCACCTCGGTGAGTGTGTCAAATGGGTGGGATCTCATGCATGCACACAATGACATCCATGCTCCTCCATACCCTTGCATGTGATCGATAGCATTGCACACTGTGTCTGCTCCATGGCGACTCTTGAATGGATCTATGGCCTGTATGGGCGCAATTTCATTAGTCTATGCATGTTGCGCCTCCTATCATACATGTTCCTCCTACAAATCCTTCTCTCACCTATGGAGCTCATGTTCTACCTTCACGCGATCCTCTTGTCGTGTCATTTCCTCATAGACTTAGTCTCCAAAGTTTCATTCATAAGAAGTGGATCTGTTAGAACTTGCAACTTTGCTCCGCCTCTACTTTGTCAACAACCTTCCTCTTGCATGTGTTGCATGCAAGTGTGCTACCTTTTGCTGATGCTCATTGTGTTGCTCACTGTTATGTCGCTGCGATTTCATATTGATATCCTATTCCATGAACAACTTGATGCCTTCATAGATAGGCAAGTTCATAACCACTTGATCGACTTCATCCCCAATTGTGCTCTGAATAGTGTCATTGACTCTGCTCTTGTGGAAGCCAATGTACCTATGCTATTGAGGGGTAGTCTAACACTTGTGATACCTAGAGACATAGAACCACTCATGACAAGAAATATGAAAATAGAAAACCAAAAATAACTAGAGGAATGACATGCAACATACATGTGTGACTGTCTATGAAGATTGTGCAATTTTCACGAGGAGGCTTGGAGACTGAATGTCAAAACTATGCAAGGCATAGTCAAAGCTGTCACGAGACTGACTAGCTACTGGAGTTGCACAGTGCATAGTCCAACTTGTCCTAGCTCTTACGGTTTTTCCTTTCAGTAGCTCTTCTGACCCTATATATTACTCTTCCATAGCTCAATTAGGCTTTAAATCTAGATAACCATCCATCATGAGTGCATAAGTAAGAAGTAACAAATCAACTAATGTCAAAACATAAGTCATACGTCTAGAGCATAGTGTCTAAAATAAATCTTAATGATTCACCCATTAGTGTCATCGATGACCTCAATCAATATAATATGAAACCATCCCATCTTTTGTTCTCGAGGCTAAGCCACACAATCTCATCCAACAAGTTATTCAACCTCATTAGTTCAATGTTCATAATTGATATTCTTAATGGCTTTATGAGTACACTACCAAACAGAAGCTACCACATCTCCCCTTCAAGAAAGGAAAGTCACCAACACAAAAGGGGGAGGGGTAAAAAGGGGCATGGAGACAAAAATAGTAGTGAACTTTTTTTGGTTCTGCTCACATGAATGCCCCTTAATCTTATGCGTTTGGAGGAGAGTAGGGAACCCTAATTAGGGACATCATCGACTTAGATACAGGTGACCAAGGAATGATCGATCACATGATCCAAGGTAGTCTCCGAAATATGCATGCGAGCCAAATTTTAGAGGGTGTTTGTGGACGCTACAACAACAACCTAGCCCAAATTAGGACCTTAGTGAAGGTCTCCTTATCTAGAGTGATGTTTTCTATCCTTGGTGGCATGTACAGTCCATCTAATGCAAAGAAGTTGGAACCGCCATTAACTATTCGATTTCTATCCTCCATATTTGCAAACATAATAAAGAAACCCTTTTGACCACAAATGCAACTTAATATCCCCTCTTGGTCTCTATAGGGTTTGATCAATTCACATAATTTTTTTATGTGATCTAGAGGCCCATAAAATTCCATGTAATTGCATATCATCACATGCGCTCTCTAAAGGCATATGTCTCACTATCGATGATTAATTTGATTGGGATTGCCACTATTTTAGGTTTACATGGCCTAGTGGTCCCTTTTGATGTTTTGTCTTCCTACTAGTCTCTATGATTCCCTACAATACTTCTTTCCTCATCACTTCTTTGGCCATTCTTGTTTAGGTTAACTACTCTATCCACTCCTTCGTTGTTTCCTAACACACCTTCTGTTGCAAATGCAAAACCTACCTTGAACCCCTTCCCTTTATCTATTACCAGATTGTGATAGGAGGGGGCCCCTCTCCCCCCCCCCACTTAAATATCATCTTATGGAAAATTTTAAGGATGAAAAATGATCTTAAAATTCAAAAACATTGGCGAATCTCACTAGTTCCTAATAGGAAAATTACAGAATGTTTAATGATATATTTATAAAATGATTCAAATTTATAATTATTTTCTAAATACTCCCTATATAATGTTGGTGATTTGTAAGGTACAATAATTTTATATTGTGTAATTTGGGTAAATCATTCTTATAAAAAGTGGAAATTGAACAATCATTTTTTTGAAAAATCATGGAAAAATAACCCACTTGGTAATATTAGTCCTTAGAATTTTTCACGTTGACCATCTCCTTCAAAGCCTAATGACACCTACACAAAAACCCTAGCTCCATGACTACTATGCTCTTGTTCTCCATTTTCATGCACAATTCTACCAATGTATTTTTATAAATGATTTGTTTAACAATTATTTCCTTCATATATATTTGCACATGACTACTCATGAAGCTTGCGATTTCAATAAATTCCTCTTGGATATGAGAGAAATTTTACTCGAAAAACCCACCGTAAAAACTTCCAAAAAATCTCACTAAAGATAACTCCGTAGAAATATACTAAAAAAATTTATTTCATACTAAGCCCATTATTTAATATATA
>APFE031084288.1:3078-13859 GCA_000404065.3 Pinus taeda
AACTTTTATGTTTAGTGAATGATGTTGGTTAAGTATGTTGTAAATGTAATTATATTTCTATGCATTTATTGATAATTAATTTATAAAGAATTATATTTTTAGAATCGAATATTATCAAATTAAAGTTGTTTGATTAAATTTTATTATTTGGTGATTATAATTTTTATTTATTCTTGATGATTTGAGGAATGGATAGGTGAATGTAGGGCTAGTGGAAATAAGAGGGCAGGGAACACTTAGGGGAAGGTCGGTTAAGAGGTGAGAGTTGGGATCCAATTATCATTAATTTTCCAGCCATCATTGCTTTTAAGGTTGTTAGGGTGTTTACCTATTTAGATGGCTTCTCTGAATTTCCTATGGTGATAATGATCAATTTTGGCCACAGCACAAGTGTTTTCAATACATATATGATGATTAGTTTTATTGGTTTTATAAAAGTAAAAAGAATTATATAATTAACAACAAAATTAAAAATAAACAAATCTGAATTAAACTTGTCGGGTTCGAGACCAACCCTAACCCTTATTTATCAACCCTATTGAGTTCTGACTTATTCATTCTTGGATCTATTCCTGAAGATGAACCACAGAGATTGGTTTGAAATGTTGAGTGCAACAAATATGAATGCGATGACTCCAGAAGATAACACTACACAGAACAACACAGATCTAGAAGCCTCAAATCATTAATTCTTGTACTTTGCTTATGTATGCTTGATTACATGAGCTTGAAAAGAATTTATCAGGTGCATGGATTTGTTTAATTTGTTGTGTAGTCCATGGGTATATTTTTTAAAATATAGTGTCAAAACTAGACACAAAAAATAATCAACATTAAGAATCCAGAAAAGCATGCGCCATCACAAACATACTCCTAGTGTACCTAAGATCCCCTTAGTCAATTTCTGGTGGATCTAGGACACAATCACCAAAAAAATGATATCTTTATTATGCTTGACAGAATATTGGATTATCTTTTCAATGGCCTTTGTGGTGATACATGCATTACTCTCATTTTCATAAACAAGAACTTATACATCAAGGACTTCTAAATTTTCCTTGACTTTGAACAATAACTCCTTATCGCTCCAAAGTAAAAATTTTAATACACCTTATCTCTCCAAAAAACTTTAAAAACATAAACCTTATTACAAGCAATGATAATGTAAGGCTCCCAACCCCTTAAATCAATGTGCCTTCAAAAATGAATGCTTTCAACAATGAACTCCCATTTTAAAAAATATTCACATATCACTCCAAATATTACAGAAAAAAATAAATAAATAAAATAAATAAAATAAAAAAATAAAATTTCTCCTTATCACTCCATTTATCACTCCATAACTTTGGTTACACCTTATTACTCCAAAAAAACGTTTTACAAATTAAAAATATCCCTCCATTAAAATGCGTTATGATCAGATTAGAAAAATCTTTCAAAAACTTAAATTTCTTCACATTCCAAAACTTCTAATAAAAAAATATTAAATGTACTTTTTCAGTGTCTCCCACTAAAAAGTGCATTCCACATTATGTGACAGTCTTTTTCATTTACTTGGAAGTATAATGTTTTAAGTAATCACATGATGTGAAAGAAAAATTGAAGAAATATACTTAGGCCTATTTTACCCACTTATGATTTGAAGCCACCTGAAATTCCATTTTAATTTGCTACCTTGAAAATTTATCTTCAAATCTAGGGTCCTCCACGCTGGCACTTTTCTAGACAAAGACTAGGTTCATCTCTATAAAAGTAACTCGTTGAAGACACAAGGACTCCATGCAAACGTTGGTTCCATTTTTTCAAACGCAAGCTAGTTCCACACTTTGTAATATAGAGCAACCTATACAGTGCTAACAACTCTTCCAACAGTGCTTCTCTGTGCTCGGTCCTTCTACAGGTCGCCTCTTCTAATGATTTAATCTTTTCATATAATACCTCACGAGATAACACTTCGCTTTCCTTGGTTTTGATTGCATAATTATTTTGCAAGATTAATCACCTCAGCAACAACGTAGTTAAATATCGTTTTGTTATTTCAGAATGCACTTTCTGGAACAACAGAAGGACTACTTGATGTACACATCTTAAGGTGATATATCAAAGGGTTGATGTGGAACAACACGAATATAATTAATTGTAGTGGAATCCAACAGTGAGCAATAATAGCACAGAATGCACCATTTGAGTACCAATTTTTATACATCTCTAATACAAATTCCTTATCCTTTCAAAAGGGGATGTTTCAAATCGTTGTACATTACTATACTTACACAGAAAACGTTGGACCGAGTAACCAACTTCTTGTATTTGAACTTCGAATAGTTTCCAAGGTTTCTATAATTGGCTTTATTTTCAAGGAGACTCTAAAAGCATAGATCCCTGAGACTTAATTTCATGCGGGAAAACTATAATACAAGATAAATAAATATTTTGCCTCAGATCAAAACATACCTTAAAGACTGAGCTGTAATGGTCCTCATATAATTTTTTTTTGAGCCATTCCAACTATTGCATTACGGGATCATCTTCAATTTGTTGGGCGAATGATCACCATCACTTCAATGCACTATTTAATGTACTAATTGTATACTTGTCAAAGGATCTCAAAATTTAAAAATGGAATGAGAACTTTATGCTGGCATATTATGTCAAGCGAAGCATTCAACATTCTCTTGCATCCGTGAGCTGCCTTTTAAAGTGAATGACTCCACTACTGTCCAGATGCCAGATGACTCCACAAATTCTCATTCCAGGAGAAATCTGGTGGTCATGCTCTTGCAAAAGCAATCCCTTCTCCCAATTACACAAACCGAGGACTTCTGGTCTCAAAATATATATGCTCTAGTCTAGTGACTGCTTTGTATGTCTCGTAGAAATAATTAATTATGTTTTAGAAGAATTTGCTGGAAGGTGGTATGCAAAGAATAGTCCCTTAATTCCAAAGATCAAAACCATGTGCTCTGATATCACATAAAGGATTTAAACAAATTAAACACATTAAATTATCAGATACATAAACATGTTGAAAAAGCCCTACATTCCTCTCATTCTCATTCTCATTATTAAAACAAGGGAGCCACTGCCGTGGCTGTAGTCACTGCCGGGGTCTGCCACAACAACGCAATACAAACGCTTTGTGATTTAACCCAAATAATAAGTAATTAGTATAAAAACTAATGTAGAATATGTGGGAGAGCAGGTATAATAACATGTGTTTTGAAATAACATCTTTACCCTAGACATAAAAGTACACATTATTTTCCTACCAATTTAATATCTTAATGATATATAATATTTCAATAGTACACATTAGACCAAACCTAATCTTAATAAAATTTAGACAAATATATGTGAACTTTACATTACCATAATTTAAAGAAATTTGTGCAATTATTGACATGACTTTCAATATGTATTGCCCTCCACTTAAGAAATTTGTGCAATTATTGACATGTTCAGATTTTGAACATGTATTGCCCTCCACTTAAGAAATTTTTACAATTTTTGACATGCTCAGAGTTTCAATATGTATTGCTTTCCTAGTATAACTGAAATACATAACCAGATTTTGCTATCTTCAAAAATGTGATTGCCATCCGAATCTAGAGGCTCTATGCCGCAACTACACGAAGAATCCAAGTTTAACCTATGGACCACTATACCTGTACAGGATTTGACAACACTTAGTCTCTTCTAGTGAACCTGGCTAAATATTTTTAATGTGGACAAGTAATTTATTGCAATAATCACTTGTCTCTGAATGGTCTTCAAAATTTTATTTCTATATTTTGAGAATTAGTGGTTCATGCATTTCGATGGTTCATGAGTTTCGACTTTATACTTAATGCAAAGCGATTATATCCATTCACAATAATTGTATGGAAAAAATACATGCACATAGTCTTAAAATATTCATAACCAGTTCTTCCTCTTTAATAGTAGGACTCACTTCTTCTCTGCAACCCAGCCTTCTCACGAGAATTTACACATATTGACTACAATGGCCAAAGATGGTCATAAATAGTAAGGAATAAATTTGGAAAATAGAGATGGGATTATTTTGGATATTTATTTATTAAAGATATTTTGACTACTTTTTAGTTTAACTGAGAATTTTTTTTTAAATTTAAATTGTGAACCTTTTACTATATTGATATTTTTTTTTATTTTTTTTATTTTTTATAATAAAAAAAATTACATAGAAAGCAGATATGAAAACACCACACCATATGCTGCAAAGTTTGGAGATTTTTTTTGTTTTTTAATTTTTATTTTTTATATTGGAAAAAATATCACATAAAGAGCATACATACAAACACCACACTATAAGGGAAAAAACACTCAATATAATTTAGTTTTTAACTTACTAAAAGTGAATTGGGCATGAAATCCTCTTTTTTACTTGGGCTACCATAATCCTTTTAAGTAATATCACTAACATATCTGTGTAAGATACAATCTCAAACTTTATATTATAAACATTATATAAAATAATTTGAAAAAATAGCAAGCAGCAAGTGGCCTTCATGCTCATGAGCCATCACATGAGGCGTGTGCGGCGAGCTCGATGCGAAATGAAACATAGTTTTGTAATGACTTTACATAAGCATAAATCGGCTGTCAATGCTCTTGCTCTAAGCACAGATGGATCGATTCTCTACGTTGGGGGTTGCGACCGGTCTGTTATAGCTTGGAAAAGGGATATCACTCAAAGTGCTGAGCACATTCAGGTGTCTCGGATACTTAGGGGCCACAAGGGAGCCATTCTATGCTTGGGATGCTTAGGGGCCACAAGGGAGCCATTCTATGCTTGGCTTCCATAACAGATTTACTCTGCAGTGGCTCTGCAGATACGACAATCAGAGTTTGGAAGAATGGAGTATGTTGTCTTTAGTGGTAGCCTCCATCAGTATATTAAGGTTTGGTGATTTTGTGACCTTAAGTTAGAAGAAGAAATGAAGGTGGGGAGATCCAGGAACCCGTGAGTGTACCCAACTACTGAAAATGTAGTGAAAATGTAGGGGAAAATGTAGGCAAATATGAAAATGAGAAGCCAAGCTCTCCGTTGGTGCCTAGATTCAGTGTTACCTCTGAGAAATACGGGGTATATCCTCCTTCCCACGAGCTGCTCACGCCCTCCCACGAGCAGGAACTCTTGTTGCTGCTTGTGCTGCACGTTCCTGAAACTTAGCTTACTTTGGCACAAAAGCAATTTCCGTGGAAGTGCGGGTATCGACAGAAACAAACCTAAATGAGAAGAAACCTCAAAAACCCTAACAATGCAATTTCAGGCCCTAGATAACAGAAATCCTCCCAAAAAGGAAGAATTCGAGCCCAAGATCGTCGAGACTAGGAATCTGAGAGAAGGTCTATGGCCTAAACTATCGAAATTCGACAAAGACCGTTTAAAATTACGGTCGGCGACAATAAAATACTTGATTTCTAAGAAACCTAGCCGATTAATCATTCATAAGATGGAAAATTCTAGGGCCTTCGGCCCATTTACAGATAAAACAAAATCCACACTACATTTTCGGAACTACTGAAAGAAAAAACATGAGACCTTGAAGCTTTACCTTTCTGTGCTTATCGTTGAGCTCCTTCGTGACGGAGGCCTTGTCGTTTGACACCATTTTCAGTGCAGAATATGGAAGAATATAATATTACACAATAAACTGGAGTAAGAGAGGAAGAAATATAGGTATGGGGAAGAAAAGAAGGGAGGATTTCTCGTAGAAAAACAGGGGAGGGCGGGGCAACAATAGCACCAGCGTTGGGCTTCTTTCATATATTTCGCGGCATGCGCGGGTGTTAGAACAATGTGTTTGCTAACTTGAATCTGCAATGTGTTTGCTAACCTGAATGAAGATAGAGGGCGGTGGAATGAAGACAGATATGTCGACAGCTGTAAATAATCATGTCAGTGAACGATGACAAGTATAAGGGTGCTACGTTTATACAAGGTCTACAGGTGAATTTTGAAACTTAGGATAAATTAAGTTGCCCATACTAAATTAGCATCGGGGCAAGTGATGCGGGCAATAAGAGGGTAAATAGAAAATTTTGGCTAAAAATTTTTTGCAAAGAAACTGCCCAGCGTAAACTTTGGTTAAAGAGTAAATAACCGGTACAGATTTATGGTCAATGCATCAATTAATAGCCAGTCAACTGCGGATCGAACACTAATAGTCCCAGGCAGGGACTAATAATGTGTATAATACAAATATAAATACAAGAGGATATTTGTCTCAAGATAGTGTGTGGATTTAAACAAAATAAACACACTAGATTATCAAATACATAAACATGGCGGAAAAGGCCCTGCATTCCTCTCATTCTCATTTTCATTATTAAAATAAGGTGTATAATACAAATATAAATACAAGAGGATATTTATATCAAGATAGTGATCTATCTTGGACACTTTGGTTGAGAAACTATCTCAACCATACACTAATCTAAGAGCCTAACTAGTTGAAGAGAATCTCTCAACCAACTAGGCATAAACTGACTCCTAACTTTGAAGAACAAACCCAATCTAGGAAGTTAGGAATAAAGTCCATAATTCATGATTTAATTAATTTAATATTTTTGGACTTATAATTGTTTTTAATGTGAGAGTGAGTTTAACAATCCTCGCCATCTATTGTTAAATTTTGTAATTGATTGTATGATATTATAAGAAATAGCATATGAGGTATGCATGGAGCTAGGTGGAACGCTCTCCTAAGAAAATAACACTCCTTGGACACACATGCCATTATACTTAAGTTCCTAACAATTAAAAGACATGAAGTAATTTAGAGTAGAATCTTACACCCTAACAGTATTCCATTTTGGGGATGACATTCCATAGATAGGATCTCAAATTTGTGGTAAAAAATCATTGTAATGCATGCAATATAGGTGGGACTACCAATTGGAAACATTAGCTAAGAAAGAGAAATAAAAGAATTCTTTGAACTTCTCAAAATATATTTTTAGGATATGTTATAATTGACCTCAAGAAAAAAATAGAGAAACCCCAAGCTAAAAGAGCAGCCATTTCCAATAAACAAGTTCCCAGTATGAAGCAACTAGAGTTGACTAAAGGAAAAGTTGAAACATGAGCAAGGATCAACCCAAATATCCCAAGTGTTTGAGTTCAAGAAGAAGGAAGAGGAAGAAATGAGGAGCGACAAATAAGAAAAGATTAAATCATAGTAAGAAAGGAGAAAACCATAGGAAGAAAAAGACAAAAGAGAATAGTAAGAGGATGAGGCCAAAGCATTGGAAGAAGGCACCAAAGAAAAATAGCAAGCATGGGAATAGGATATCCAATAAAGAACAACTTATATGGACATTGACCTAGTTTAACCAATAATCCTGACCATCATTGGTGGACACATGCTAGTTACAAATATGGAATCACACCAACAAGGAATAGAGAAGTGGTTAACCTAGGAAAATTCAAATATGACCACATCCAAAATAAGATAGTGGAGCACAAGGAGAAGACCTTGTCAATTCCTCGTATGCCTCTAGTGTTAGTCACAAATAAATGTCTCATTGTGCCAAACACTACAAAATATCCACTTGCTATGGCATCAACAAGAACAACATTCTCCGAGGCCACTAAGGGAAATGTGAGATTCCTCCTTCAATAGTTGAAGAAAAAACATGACTGCATAGAAATGTTGGAGCAACAGGTCAAGCTATTAAAGGATGAAAATAGAAATATAAAGTAGGGCGCACTAACATGGAATATTATAGGTCTTGTGCATTTGAAGTGCATGAATCATACAATACCATAGTCAAACATGTATACCCGTTCCTCCAAAAGCCCTAGAGGATACTCTCCAAGATGCTACCACATTGGAAATTGAATAAAGAAAGAGGCACTCAACTTCAAAGAGTATGGAACGTTTTGATCCAGAAAGAGAAATGGCCCAAGGAATATCCAAAGGTTCCTAGGATTAGTGAATAAACTTACATATGACTCCATCATTGTCAACGAGGCCCTTAAGATCCAGGAAAAGCTAGAAAAAGGCATCTCCAAGTCAATAGCTTAATACTAGCAGTAATATTCCTTATTTGAGAGATTAATCAAGATGAGTAAGTTGTCAACCATTAGAGCTCAGGGATATGCCAAGCCAGAAAAAGAAGTATACAAAGAGTTGAAAGAGATATTGAATTTTATATAGTTTTCTTTTAGTGTCTTCACAAAAAAATTTCAAAATACAATCGCACACAACACATTATAGACCCCTCAAAGTAGCAAACTATACTGAATCCCTTCATGGTATCAATGAAGAAAGATGTACAAGCCCTCTCACATAACACATTAGAGTTCCATGTCATTACGGAATGTATGTTACCGAATGGGACTTGGATGATTTACTCCTATTACATTATCCCATAAGCCTATTTTCATGAAGTCCTAGGGATCCCCATGGAAGATCTAATCACATTGTAGCAATTGTATTTTTCAACTCTAGGAGCTACAAAATATTTTCCTTAATTATATTTCAAAACTATGAGAATATGTATATATTGTAACTACTAAGTGGAATCCCAAGAACTCCCTAGAGGCGATTATTAATGTTATCTGTAAATGGTGAGAAACTCCTAACAAGAAGGATTTTTCAATTTCTTAAATGCTTTATGTTTGAACTTGCAAGAATTTAGTAAAATTTTGCATAGTTTAAAAGATAGGATCTAGAAAGTTAGTGTCATTTTCATCTATTGAAAATAATATTGAGAAGCCCTAGAAGGCCACAACCAAAATTGAGACTTAACAAACATTGTGATTTTTCCTCAAACTAATCTCAACATTTTTAATTTGTGTGTGCATTTTGTGAGATTTATTATTGTTAGCTATCGAACTATTCTATGAAATAGATGATTCTTTCTCACATTGTTACTAATTCTCTACTTTTATTTTTCAAATAGTAATCATTAGAACAAAAACTATTCTTTATTTTCTCTAATAAGTTAAACACCCTAGTGTCAAGAAATTAGCTAACTATTTTCTTGATTCAACTATTGTTTTCTTTAGTAGTTGATCTCTTTCCATCCTAATATATCTTTAAACATTTAGGTAGTTTACAATAGTATTATTCCCAAAATTAGATAGTTTTCATTTAGTTTGCATGCCCCCTTCTATGATGATCATTAAATATCTCACAACATTCAAGAAATCAAGTATGGTTACCGAACCAAAAATTGGATGGATCTCTTATCCCAAATTATATGAGTTCTAATTGGGAACTCATACTAGAGAGAACCCTTATGACTATTATGTTGATTTTTGGTGGTTGCAGTTGTTATTCAAGTCACTTGTTTTAAAAGAAATTAAATTGAGTTAATGTAGGCTCCAAAAAGACCCTTGGTCAAAACCCACTTGATTTGACCATTTTATATTTCCATTTGACCTGCTTAATTTTGGCCTCAATTTGGACCACTCAAATACATTTGTTTTCTATTCAGACATGTGAAGGAGAAGGAGGAGAAAAAGATTGAAGTCTTATGAAGTTTGACAAATGTTGACCACTATTTGAATTAATTTATGACGCTTAGTTTGAATGAAATTCTGAGGTCAGTTCAACTGAATCCTCAGGAAGTTGATCAAGTTATTCTAAGGTCAGTTTGATCAAATTTTAATGTAGTTGATCAAGTTGTTCTAAAGTCAGGTTGACCAAATTCTGAGGTAGTTGACCAAACTCTAAGGTAGTTGACCAAATTATTCTAAGGTCAATTTAATCAACTTTTTGGAGGCTTTGGCCAAGCTATGTTATGGGAAATTTGACCAAGTTTTTGTGTTGACCATGTTTGACCTATGGGAAATTTTGTGGTCAATTTCACCTAGTTTAACTATGAATATCATATTGCAACTTTGTTGAACTAAAGAATTTCTCATAGAAAAAATTGTTGGGTGATCTCCCGAGTTTGGGTTTCCCAGGTTAAAATTTGTGTCTCTTTGTGTGCTTCGCTATCTCTTTATGATCTTACTATCATTATTGTATTTACATTGATATGTTCTATCTATAATTTCTTAATGATATATGTGACATAAGACAACTTGATTAAGAAATCATTAGAAAGTAATTATCAAATTAGAATATCAGATTTTTGTTATGAAAAATCATCATGGTATCAGAGCCTAGGTGAGAGATCAACCATTAAAGAGACTTGAAGAAGCTAGTCTAGAAACATAGGGAGCTTTGGATCATGTTTTGAATATGGATTCTTGAGAAGGTTCATGAAACATGGCTCCTACACACCTTACAAAATGACATGATGAATTGGTAACCTTGAGAAGATACCATGCATGGTGAATCTTACCTTAAGCATGTGATTTATCCCTTCTCGCTTCAAAACATAGAAACTCATCCTTGTGAATATTAGCATGATAAGAAAGAAGCCACAAATATCCAAGAAGAAAGATTTTATGATATAATTTCTACTTTGACTAGAGTATCTATCTAAGAGGAGGCCCACTACTACATATAGCACTAGATTGTGACACCATAGTTTGATGGTACGGCCCATACTACACAAAGGTCAAGAAAAATGTCATTTTTTTTAGTTTTGGTGCCCTTGTTCGTTGCAATTACATCAACATATTTTTTGTGAGTCATAATTGCAAGCTAATATTTCTAAGGTGTCTCAATTGTGATGAAAAAATTTGCTCATCCCAAGTGAGATGGATTGTGTTTGGTGTCACAAGTGAGATAGAATACACTCTCAAGAACCACAACTACCATAGATTGATAAATATCCATTGCCATATAAAATAA
>APFE031084288.1:13879-77451 GCA_000404065.3 Pinus taeda
ATATATATATATTAACTGAAAACAAATTTAATTGAGTTTAATAATATATCCACCCAGCATTGATTTGAATAACAAGTAGATTTAATAATCATTCTATCAATCGTGTGATTCCAAAACCCCTCGATCAAACCACTTGGAGATCCAAACCCTGTCGCTTAGAGATCCAAACCACTAGAGTATATTCAAAGCACAGGTATGGGTCTTCTATATAATGCAAGTACTTTGAATCTAGAGTAAAGGAACCCCACCACTTAGAGATCCAAACCCCTGGAGTATATTCATAGCATGGGTATGGGTATTTTATCAAATGTGGGTACTTTTAATACAGAGCAAAGGGAGATATAGTGAGTTAATTAAGGAAATCCAATTCCAAATGCATATCATCTAGTCACTATAGTAGTTCCAAAGCCAGAAGTAGGCTCATTAGTTGTAACTTCTTCCTACCTTAATACTAATATTATGGTTTGAGCAGGATGGACCTATTCCTTGTTGGGGAAAGAAAGGGAGAACCTTAGGCCTTTCTTGTTTCGCTGATTTAGTTGGATGCACCATAGTTCAGGTTATACCATAGAAAACTAAAAATGGTAAGGCTATTGTTTTTCTCCATTGGGTTTTCTTCTTAACTTGGTCTTTTCCTTCAGGATATCAATGATCTTGTCGAATATTTGTAACAGGGTCATCTTCAACTAAAATTATGTTCAACAATTTTCTCACTTGTAGCATCCCTCAAGTATTTTCTTTTAAAGAACTTCAGAAAATTACTAACTTAGATGTTATAATGTCACAAAAATCCAGGTCCTAGAAGTACTTTACATGCCTCAGTAAATTCATGTATCATATTTTCATAGAGGGGATTTGCTGTTTTTTTAATACATTGATATTTGAATGGTATACTTCTTAACTTACAATATGCTAGGATCCCTATCACATTTTAGATTGACTGTCATAGTCTAAGGGTATTGTATAATTACAAGCCTAGGGAGACTCATAAATGGTCATTAAATGGATTAATAATGGGTGTAATATACCTTGTATAACTCTATGGGATTTAGCATAACAATTCAAAGAAAACTTTTGCAAAAATCACCTCCACACATGTTTACAGGAAAATGAATACTATGGAAGATTCTCTTTCTAAAGAAGGTTTACTACTGGATCTTGGCTTACTTCATTAAAAAAGTTCAAGAATGGGAACTACATTGAGAATACCATGGATTTAGAAAGACTATTATGTTATTAGTTTCTTACTTAGGACATAGAACACAAAATTTTCAATGTTTGATTTTGAAATTTTTATGATGACATTTGGAAGATTGCTTAATTTCATAACATAGGGACATTATCGCATTATGAAATCCATTTATTTTCTTTGGAAAGGCACAGTTTAGGGTAAGAGGACTATCTAAAGGACAATTATATTATAATAGACTAACTTCCACATGTTAAAGTAATTTTACGATATGTTGTCTAGAGCCTACACATGGTTTTGTGTATTATGTTATAAGCACCTTAAAATGTGTTTTCATTTTATTTTGGAATAAGAAATGCATTTTTTTCTTTGGACACTAGACATCGAGGAGAGGATCTTAAATGATTAGAAACAAGGAAAACCTTTCTTCTATCATAAGTTTTACTTTCAAACCTTTTGTCTACAATTTCCACAGAGATTTTTGTTTTGCACGTCATTGTTTTCTCAGAGTTCTCTCCTCTTCTTCATACTAGATTGAGTGGATACTAGAGTAAGCACATCTATAATATCTTTATTGAGCTGATATATTGAACAAAGAGAGTGTATTTTTTGGATCCTTTTGATTTCGTGGACTTCATACATAATGATGATATTCTTATTATTATTACATTGAATTGTGCCCTAATGAATCATGTTCTTCAATAAAACCAACATAATATAGTCACAACATTAAATAAATCTAAAAGCAATATACACAACATGATGGGTTTGAAAACAAGAAAATGTAACTTTTGTAGTATCATGATCATTTAATAACCTCTAGTTCAATGGTTTTATTTTCACTACTACAATAGGGCATCTATCAAATTCATGCCACCATCTAGGTTACTAGCGCAATCTCATTTTTTCAAGCATGTTACATACTGTAAAACTATTTAAAAATATAACATGTTGCTTTAGTATAACATTGGTGGTCATGGAAACTACATTATTAAAACAAATAAGATTATTGTTCTCCAGTTATATCTTCGTGCGCGGATAGATGAAAATATGAAAATCTTTGGGTCACTTAGGTTTATCCTTGATAGTTATCTAGCAAGAAAGTTATAGTTCCACTACAAAAGGTATTTATTTATTGAATATTATTTCTTTGTATAATGTAAGTGAAATAAACTTTAAAAGGAAAGAATAATACATTATTCATTAGAAAGAAGACGAGTTACCAGGAATGGACTCATATTCATAGTAGAAAACATTCTACTATTAATGTTATATTTTCCTAATAAGCCAGAGTGTGTTGGTTTTAGAGTCCCCTTTTCTTCATCTCTTGCATAATCAAACACATAGACTCCTCCATATGTGACTTGTATGTATCCCCAACCTTCTTAACATACATGACTGGCACTCCATGTGCACTGAAAAATATCATCACCTATCATTCGCTTTCATTAGTAAGCTTGTCTCAAGTATACAAAATGAAAAACCCAAAGACATTTGAGTTTAAAAAATTATTATTATATACAAAGAATTTTAAATTAATGTAAAATGTCAGATACTTGTCGTGCACCATTGTCCTAATTCTGGCATTCAATCTCTCATATAGATATATATTTGTTTATTAGCTGACTAAATAGAATTAGCATGTCTCCTTCCTACTAGTTTTCCCTTTTGATCGTTGCTTTTAAAATTACAACATGATTTATAGGAAACAATGTTCTAAAACAATTTTGAAGTCTTACTAAGCTTGATGTGCTTGAAAAGACATAAAAAACCCAACTTGGAGATAGAAAAATTAATCTCTAACAATAAATAGAGGAAAAGACACACATTGTATGAAAAATTAAAATACCTTGTACAGTTAGAAATAATAAATGTCCATCTACAAAATTATTGAAGTATGCATTTCGTAAAAAAGACCTACCTTTTTTGGGCTTGCAAAGCTTTGAAATTATTTTTCTATCAAATTTTCCATAACTTTAACACATCCTTGTCATTAATACTATGATGATATGATGGAATATGTCATCTTGGAAAGATACCCATCCTGACTAAAACAACAAAGAAAAAAACATAGTTTCATCCAAAGCATTTTCTAGTACTTCTATGGCATTAATTTTTTCATTAGCTTTATCAAAAGTAATCTATCAAACTTTAATGGAAACACTCCAAATTACCAAAATATGTTTTTCAGAAGAAGAATACTTGAACCGCTTGTGGAGATTGGAAATTGAGGATAAAGTGGTAGCACAACAGGCTTGGTGATTCTATCCCTCTTTATCTATACCAAATTACTCTAAAATTAGAAAGCAAAAGTAATATTTATAAAAAGAGATTGGAAACTGGTTAATTTCTTCTGTGTAGAGAATGGTTTCAAAGTAATTTAAATCCTTTCTTTACACCCACATTATTTCTTTTTTCTATAATTCTTGTTTTTGTTTTGATATAAGAATAAACTTATAAAGTATATCAAGTGCATTATGCAACTACATTGTGCAACAATATACAAATTCTAGTGATTTAATCAGATGTTTATTTTTGTTATTTTTCCTTTAATATAGAAACAAATATATTAATTAAGATATACAAAGTTGCAATGTCCTAGCTATACCATGAGGCTATTTGGAAATCTTGTTGCTTTATATGTCTAGACCTCCTTTTAACCTTAAAGACTAAATTTGTACAAAAATTGTACTTAAAATGTCTTATATTTACCTCGTGTTTAAGCCCAATTTCTTTTTATCCTCCTTTCTATTGCCCCCTCGAGGGAAACTACTTCCATACCAACCTATTAGGGATACATTAGTGCTACTTGGATGAGATTTATTTCTCATCTCTTCTAGTTCATTATTGATCTTCCTTTTTTTCTAGCATGGATAATCATTATCCATGACGTCTTCATATGACCCTACCATGGCATTTCGGCTCCTATGTTTTCACACATCACATGATATGTGTTTGCACATATGGTACTACATGATTATTTCAATTGATGTGTTATAATTTCATGTGGTGGTTTATTATCTGGAAGTGGTGTGATAGTTTCTAACCTTGTCATAAAAATGAAAAACATTATAACACTTCTTAATTGTAATATTTTATTATTTTCCCTCGTGTACCATGGGGAAAATAGGTCATACAATACATAAATGTGTCATCACTTAGTACTAATTGTACCATTGATCATTTAGTTGAATAGTGTATACATATCTTAACCATATCTAAACAGTTACCATCTACTCCCATTCACTACCATCTTTTCCATTTAACTATATGATCCCCACTTGTGTCAAACTTATCAAAGGTCATGTAGCAAGGTTGAAGTGAAAAAATTTAAGAAAATTGTAAGACAAAGTCAAAAATAAATCTAAAAAATTTGGAGGTGAGCAACATGTAAGATTAAAAATTAACAAAAATAATAAAGACACTTCATTGAAAAGGCTCAGCCCCAAGATCCTATGCTAAACGTGTATCTAAAGGGAAAATATTAAGAAAAATCAATGGAAACAATAAGAGGGATAGTAAAATGGTGTTGAGGTGATAAATCTAAGTGAAAGCTCCCTCTTCAAAGGATTTAAAGCACGGAAATGAAGATTCATAGCTCAAAAATGCTAGTTGGACCAGCAAAATACCTTATAAATCATTTAAAATGACTCTGATAATTGAAACACAAGGTTTCCCTTCCCTCTTCCATCAATAATTCATCAAATATATCTATATCTAACCAAATTGTCTAGGAAATGCCTTTTTTCCTTAGCAATTGAGACATGTAACGAGGGTTTAAGTGTCCCTCCATGGTAAATTGTTGATGGTGGTCGACCCACCAACATTCAAGCAATCTCCATGACATGTGGTCCCAATTAGACATCATATCATTTTGGATAGGAGCCCCATCCATAATTTGGCCTCGTTGTCAGTTATCTTGAAGATATGCCTTGGCTCTAACTATCAACAAGAGTGAGGAATGAAAATTTGCCTTCGAAAAGGAAGGGGGTGTGCTTGGTGAGTATTTGATCATATGTGTGTCAAATTTCATTCACTGCAGAGGGGATAAAAATTGATCCTCTAAGGGAGAGGTAGTGATACCACCATAGTAGAGACACATATAAAAGAGAAGGATCTGTAGAACATCAAGAGGAATAGTCCACAAAGATGCGACAGTTGATACAACCAATGTAATGAGGAGGGTTTGTCTAATATCTTGTAGAATAGTCCATGAAGATGTGACAACAATAATATCAATTACAACACTTTCTCAATATGATAAGTAGCAAAATAACCAAAATATTTCAACTACTTTAGCACAGGGGAAAGAAAACATGAATTACGAACATTCACATAATAGTCTTACAAATATCCATAATCCATACATCAAGAACGTGCTAGCCCATAGGGCTTCTTATATTAAGTAAAAGTTCCAATACACATGTATACAATGAAAATCACTAGCTCTAATAATGGAGTGTTGGAGCCACTTCTCGCTCCTCAAAAGAACTAGCTTATCTCTGTAATGCCTTGTGGGAGAAGTTAAGTTGAAAATTCCTCTGCTCTTACAATGAGGGTATATATATAATAATGAGGAAGTGATGCTTCACCTTCCTTATGACTCTTCATCTACCCTCATGACTTTCTATGACTTTTCAACTTTACATGACTCTTCATATTCCATACATGTCCTTTGGACTTCCACTTTACAATACATTTTTGAAACATAATTTACATCATTAACCATAATGGTGGGGCATGTGACAGCTCATGACATGACACTATTGACATAGACTTCATTGATGATGTGGCAATGTCAAGCAATTGTTGCCACAGCTTGCTACAGGTCTTCTTCTTTCCACCTCTGCATGGCTTCATGGTAAGGGATCTTCAATGATATCAAGTCTTCAATGATGATTGCAAACGAGTGCCCCTTTACTTTATCTTGATTGATCATCTTGTTTACTCAAATAAAACAAGGTGTTTCAACATGTTTCACTCCTTCATAATAAGGTACATATTTTTGCATTTCAATCATGACGAGTCAACATCATTCTGAAAGCCCCCTATTGTGAGATTGAGCATGTTGATCCATTCATTGAGTTGGAATCAGATGGAAGCCTAGGAAAAGGGATCAGTGGGTGTGCAGTTGCAAAGTTCAAGTAGGATAAGGGAGCCTTCAGCGTTGAGACTATGCAGTGCGCAGTTCAGGCCAGGCTGAGGGGACAAACTGCACAATTCCCAAGGTCAGTGTAACAGGCTGAGGGATGAGCACTACGTGAGCACATTATGTAGTTCTTAGAGACAAGAGAGGTTAGGACATTACACAGTTTCATATTTCAAGATATTAAGGATGATATTGAAGCTATATATTGTGGAGTGCACAATTAAGGCCAGGCTAGGAGGAAAAATTCACAGTTATGGGGGTCAAGACTAGGGCTTGGGAACAAAAACTATGAAGTGCAATAGGCTTGGGAGGAAGGAACTACACATTGCATAGTGACAAGAGGAAAGGTCACAACTCAGGACTGAGACTGCATATTTCATAGTCAAGGGAGGTCATGTGAAACTAGGTTGCTTGGTCGAGGAGCTTTCTAGAAAATGACTAAGTGCAGGATGAGTGAGCTTGATGTGAAGAGTGACAAATCTTTGTCTATGATAACACAATTAGAATACTTGATGACGCAAAAACATAGATCATATAGGACACATGACAATGCATTTCCCTCTGTGTGAGAACTTTATGACAAGTTTATGACATATGCGACACTTAAAGTACACTTTACAATGACCATGATGACACTTGTGAGGCAATGCTTAAAACTTTGGAAATGAGTTTGACAAAAGATTACATCATTATAAAAACTCATTTACACAAAGGTGAACTCTTGAAACCACCAGAACAAGCTTTTACACATTATGCGACATCAGACATGCAAGAAGACAACATTTTTCCCATCTTGTGAAGGGGACATAAACTCCTCAATAAAGCACATCAAATGTGTTTCAAATGTTGTGATGACAATGTACAAGACCAAATAAGACTCTGAAATTGAGCGTAAGCCAAAATTTTGGAGGGTGTTGTAGTATTGAAAACACTTGCCAACACACAGGTAGAATTCCAGATTCTCTTCCTGGGTTAACTCTTTTGTGCAGGGTCTTGCTTCTTCAAGGAGTATTGATTCATCAGGTGGATTATCTTGGTCTCCCCACTTACCCTATGAATAAGCATGGTCCCCTATATACCTTTCTCAGTTGAACACATCATAAGATTCAGTGATATCACAAAGTTTTGAGTTGGGAAGTGTAGTGAAGTTCATGAGCTTAATATTTTAAGAATATGTTTTTTTTCATCTTTGGTGTTGCTCCACTACCAAAAGGCATAGAGAGTACCCTGGGGGAGTAACTATAGGAACAAAAACATTTCTCCACTACTAGTGAGCCTAGATAGTACCCTGGCGAAGTTTATTGCTCCACCTCTCTACGCAGGAAGCCTTTCTCTTCTTTTTCCTTTATTTATTTATTTTATAGGATTGCTCATTAGCACGTATTCATTTATGGGAGGAAGAGGGATCCTGACTTATTGAGAGTAGAAGAGGTTTTTCCTTCATAGAATCATATAGAGACCTTTGATTTAGGTTTTCTTGTTTAGTTTTTTCCCCTTCTCTTCCTCTACTAACTGGATAGGCATGACAACACCTAAACATAAAACAAATTGAGTATGGGCACGAGGATTTCCTAAATAGACATCGGTGCATGGTTTAACCAAAAATCTCCTTATGTATGCATTGTATTTTCTGTCAAAACTTCATTTGCCAAAAGATATAACCAACAAAAGTAATATGGACAAAAGTTTATCCAAATGTTGAAGTGTCACAAGACTCTCTTTTAACTCGGCCACACATAAATAAGATAGGAAACATGTTGACATGCAACATTTATTTACATGACAAATAGAGAAAACAAAATTAAAACCAAACAGACAAAAAGTACTATGTACATATTGTAGGGAAGAACCCCAGATCTTCATTGAAAATATTTTTTAAATTTTTGTCCATTAACAAGGAGAAAGTGAGTCCTACCATCAAGTGATTATAGATAGTACATGTGTTGGCCAAGATTTTTGCGAACTAAGAATGGTCCAATCCCTAGGGATTGAAACTTGTTGTGTTTTCCTTTGTCCTCGTGGGCTTTGTCCGACTTCAATATTAAGTCACCCACACTAAAGTTATCCTTTCCTATAGACTTCTTTTTGAACCACCTCTTGATATGGTTCTGATGAAGTGAAACTATTTATTTTGCTTTCAGCCTTTCTTCCTACAACTTGTGAAGAGTGCCCATCCTATGTTACACTAATAAGCATGGCTTGCCTTGGGATTCTTGCAAAAGTTGGAGAGCAGGCAAGTAAATGTTAGGAGGGAGGATGGATTCTTTTCCATACACCAGGAAGTAAGGGGCGGTGTTCAAAGAGGGATTTGGTGTGACTTAGTCAGCCCACAAAGAATTTACCAACTCGAAGTGTGAGTTCCTCTATTCAGATAATATGGTATGTTTTATGATATGAATAAGGTTCTTATTTGTGAACCCAATAAGACCATTCCCTGGTGGATAATAATTAGTTGAATGCTTCAACACAATTCCATTTTCTAATACAAAATCATAGAGTTTTAATAATGAGAAATATGTTGCATTATCAAAAATAACTTAAGTAGGAATTATTTAGTCAATTTAGTAAGTCCTAAATTGCTACATTAGTTATCAATCCGGGAGTTGTAAACTGATGAAGTGTGGTGCAATATATGTGCAAGACAACCTCTTTCTTACTTTTTGTTGTTTTCAATTTTTATTTTGTTTTCGGGGTTTTTATCTTCGTTTATCTCCTAATGTGAATGGAAATGCTATCCTTGAGTTTTAAGAATACTCTAGAAGGCAAGTATGGATATAGATTTTAAGGAAATTATGTCCTCTATAATCGTTTCCATAACTTAACACTTGAGAAGGTCTTAGAAGATACTAGTGATGAAATTAATACTCGAACAAGAATGAAAATGTGCTGCTATTCAAATCAAACAAATAATGAACTACTGATCATGAAACCATTATCTATGTTGCTTATCTAAGTATAGAAAGAAAAATGAGTTAAGCTACCGCACTCAACAAATCAAACTAATAAAAGTAAAATCAATTCACTTCATTCATAGTCCGATAGCTCACCAGGTAGTCTAAGCTATGGCTTTAGGAGATAACGTCAATGATATGAGCAAGTTGATATCTAATTGTAGAAAAGTAAACTAAAATCAAATCACATCATTCATAGTCCTATAGCTTGCCAGGTAGTCTAAGTTATGGCTTTAGGAGATAGCATCAATGATATGAGCAAGTTGATATCTAATTGAAGAAAAGTAAAACGAAAATCAAATCACATCATTCATAGTTTGATAGCTCGCCAGGTAGCCTAAGCTATGGCTTTAGGAGATAATGTCAATGATATGAGCAAGTTGATATCTAATTGCAGAAAAGTAAAACTAAAATCAAATCACATCATTCATAGTCCAATAGCTCGCGAGGTATTCTAAGCTATGGCTTTAGGAGATAATGTCAATGATATGAGCAAGTTGATATATAATTGCAGAAAAGTAAAACTAAAATCAAATCACATCATTCATAGTCTAATAGCTCGCCAGGTAGTCTAAGTTATGGCTTTAGGAGATAACGTCAATGATATGAGCAAGTTGATATCTAAACTAACTAACAAAGCAAGTGAATAAGACTGAAATCAAAGCATAACTGGAATTAAAAAAAAACTAAGAAAAGAAAAGTCAGCAGAGAGGCTAATCCCATGTCACTAGTTATTGCAAAAATTGCATGAAAATGCCTGAGCCTACTCTATCCTGAAACACACACGCTAATTAGTGTTAACAACAATATACAAAGCTTGAAGAATCATGTACAGGAATGAAATGTTAATACCATAACAAATGAAATATACATAGGTGGATAACTATGAAATATGTGCAATGGAAATAAAGAAACACTACATAAAAACTTTACAGCAAACGGCCTTGGTCAACAGGCTACCAGTCTAGAATTATGCTCACGTAGTCATATAGAAATAGATTCTTTTTTATATTTCAAAACAGTTACAACAGCAAGAATAGTGTCATGGAAGAGTAAACTTTTTAATAGAAAAATTACATCAACAAAGACTAACTCTATGTGTTTGGAAACACGTTATTTATAACAAAAATTCATAACTATTTTCCTATGAAACATCATTAACTGAGGACACGTAAAAGGACAACGTCCGTAATCTTAGCATACTGGTTGCCAAGATTATTCAATCTATCAAAAGTGGCTATTGGATTCACATCGTGGGGAAATCTATAGGTGTCGACATGACCCCAGGGATCTAGGAATGGCCATGAATCCTTCACGTGTTTGAAAACAGAGTCTGGTTGCCATAGGACTCCTTCATTAGACCACCATTTGACTACCGTTGACCACGGATTTCCTTAATGAATCCAGCTAAACCAATAGGACCTGATCCATGTCCAGGTCATTCTTAGCTTGCCAACGTGCCTTGTTTTTCCTGATGACACCTACAACCTAGAGTTTAACAAAAATAGATATGGAAAGTTGAATCAGCTGCGGAGAGTGGCTGCATTCTGCAGCTCATGAGAAAAATCTAATTCAAATAGCGAACACAAAAACATGGTTAGAAAACCATTTCAATGCTCTTTTAGAATCAATATGCAATTATTTTTGATAGCTTATGAGGTCTAGGTGATCGGAAAAAGTCTAGTAAAATGTGTAGGAGATATGTAGTTTTAGGGCTCAACAGGAATGTTGAACATGGAGATGATATTCTTCTATAGGAAATTGATGAATTCCTAATCGTTCACCTGTTTAAGCAGAGTTTCTTCTGCCCATTGCGTAAAGTAATCTATGGCAGTGAGAATATAGCGGTGCTTCTTTGATGAATGTAGAAATATTTCTTCAATAAGGTCCAAGCCCTTCTATTGAAAGGGTTCTTCCACTTTGATGGGCTGCAATGGGGTGGCTGACTTCTTGTTTTGGCCAGCACAACTTCGATAGACCGAACACTTTCGGGCATAAGCGTGAACATCTTTGAGCAATGTGGGCCAATAGAAACCAGCCCACATGATTTTATGTGTATTTTTGTTTCTTGCAAAATGTCCCCCAGATGGTCCATCGTGGAGGTCACACAATACCTTCTCTGAATCGTGTGCTTCCAAACACTTGAGAAATACTCCATTATGGTGCTTTCTGAAAATCACCCCATGCACCAACTGTCAAGATAATGGTTTGAGTCTAAGTTCCCTCTCCTTTCATGCAGATAAATGGGAGGGCACAGTGCCATGATCAAGGTATTGGCGAACATCTCCGTACCAAGAGTTTGTGATAATATTGGGGGAAGTTCACTCTACATTGTACATTTTCGTTTCTTGTTCCCATCAAAAAGGATCTTGTTCTTCTTTTTCATCCACTTCTTTTTCTACTAATTGGCATAGACCATGGCCCTTGATGGTACGAACTAGTTTGAACTCTAAATCATATTCCTGCAAACTGGTCATCCAGTTCACTCTTCTTCCACTTGTCTCCTATTGAACTAACAATGATCTAACCGCTAGGTTCAAAACAAAAATGATACACTGATTTTTCAAAAGATAGGGTCAGAAGTGCTTCACCATCTTATATACTGTGTACGGATGTTTATCAATGATGGAATAGTTGAGTTCAGATCCTTGAAGACTAGCACTCATAAAATATATTTGCCACTCATTGTGTTGATCATCCTTTTGTGTAAGCACAATGGTGAACGAAGTGTTAGAAGAAAACGTGTCATGTAGAAAATATTTGGTGAAATATGGACTTTATAGAGAAGCTAATTGTACAATAAATTTCTAAATACGGGAGAATACATACTCTTCCATTTTATCCCATCTATAGATTGTGTCCTTCTTTACCATCTACTATATTGGCTTGACAATCTGAGAATAATTAGAGATGAAATTTCAGAGGAAGTTGATTTTCCTTAGGAAGAACTGCATAGCTTTCTTTTTTCTTGGGAATGGGGTCTACGTAATGTTTTTCACCCTCTTAGGGTCTACTTTAATCCCACTTTTGGAAATGATGTGGCCCATGGTATTACCTGTGGACACTGCAAAAATATTGTTCTTGGGATTAAGATATATCCAGTATTTCTGACATCACTTGAAACCTTTCTGCAAATGGCATATATGGTCAAATATCTTCTTAGAAAATGTTGTAACATCATCGAGGTAGACCACCATGCTTTTTCCAATCGATCCATGGAATGTAATGTCCATCACGCGTGTTGAAATGTTGCACCAGCATTGATCAACCCAAATGGAATTATCTTGAATGCGAACCTACCCCACTTAGTACGGAATGTCATTTTAATTCTGTGAGGCTCTGAGGCTAGAACCTAATTGTATCTTAAATAACCATCTAATAAAGAAAAAAAATCTGACCCTGATACTATTTGTAATATCTGCTCCATAGATGGCACGAGGTAGTTGTCTTTCTCCGATGCACGGTTCAAGTTGTGAATTTCCTTCGACTTCTTCCTCACTAGGACCAATTTTGATACCTAGGTAGAATTTCATACTTTATAAATGATCTAAGCATCGAGAAACTTCCTTAATTCTTTTTTAATAGAAGGATCAAGTGTAGGATGTACCTTCTACAACTTTTGTTGGAATGGCTTAGTCACTTCTTTGATTGGAATTACATGTTGGATAATTCGCATGTCGTAAATTTTGATCTTGACATATGTCCATGAATATACATCTTGGTATTACTTGAATAAGTGGATAAAATATTGTCGCTCCTATGGTGTGCATTAAGTACCAATATTGACATACTTCGGCTCTTTTTTTGTTCCTAAGTTTATCTGCTCATGCGATAATGTTGAGCTATGGGTATTTGCATTAACTATCCCCTGGAAGTGATATACCACACCTTTTGGAATGAGTTTTCCTTTTCTTGTTCTAGTTTCATCTTGCAATGCCTTCTCGTGCTCATCTTCATCAATCAATGCATCTTTCAATACATTAGTGTTTGCCATAAAACGTAGTATATGTTGGTCATCATTCAAAATGGATAAATTAGTAATATTATCATGGACAAGTGGTTTATAAATAATTTCTACACAAAAACCATTCCTGAGCAGTGACAAACTAGGAGCAACATTTTCCAATGCATCCACAGCTTTGTTACACATTCTAGGGACAAATATAATATTAAAATCTTGGAAATGTCAAATCAAATGCCATAGCTCTTGTTGGTAACTTTTGAGATGAGTTCACACACAATGTATGGTATCATTTACTTGTTGCACGATAATGTTTTAGTCACCTATTACTTTAAGGACCGCATCATTGAGGTTGATCGCTCTTTGTAAACCCAATATGAGTGCTTCGTATTCCACAATGTTGTTCGTGCACTTGAATTCGAAGCGATTAGAGATCATATGTTTTCTCCATAATGGTTCTATTAAAACACAACTAGCTCTAAATTCCTCTTGCATTTTGGAACCATAAAAATAAAAATTCCACATATCATATGTACAAGGGCTACATACAACACTAATACTATTATTATTACTACTACTAACTGTACAAACATCATTTTCACCAGTTGGACTAGGAAGGAGCTCTAATTGTGTATCTGGTGGGACTAGGGATGGCTAAGCAAGATAACACCCCAGTTCACTTTCCAAAAATAAGGTCTGTAAAAGCCATTGGCTCATTTTCACCCTTTAAAGGAGTTACCATGTGTTTCAAATATCACTCTAAGTTCACTCGGATCTGATTGTTTCTTCCCTTATATGGAAACCACAAATGTGACCAATCCATTGCAAATTACCCCTGCAAATTTTTGGACCAGTTTCTTTTCAATAACACACCATATGCTTCTAGAATATCCACAATTACTATGTTTATACATTGATAAAATCGGTGATTGGATAATATGTGAATAAGCACATTCTTGAGTTCACCAATTGCATGGAAAAGGGTCATATCCAACTAAATGATCTATGCATATTTTTTATTCCATTTTGCATTGATTTTTCTTTGCAACAGATAGGGGAATTACGTTTACCAATGCACTAGAATCAACTAAGAAATTGTGTACATTGTAAGTGAAAATTGAAAATGTTAATAAAAAGAGAAGGCAGAGAGTATTTACATCGAATGTTAAAGCATTAAATATGAACTCCAGTGAACTATAGAACTTACTAGATTCAGATCCATTTTGTGAAGAATTATCATTACCTGAGATGGGTTGTCCAAGTGCGTGTAGGAGAATGTCCCGCTGGCTCATAATCTTTGTCAGTTCGAATAGTGAGATATTCGCATGAGCCTTCCTCATTTCATCAACAATGTTATAATCTAGTGAGGGAGAGCTTGTTGAAGTGTCTGGAGGAGTTGGATTTTCTGCTACCTCTGGAGTGATGGACTTACTTTTACTGCTTGCGGAAGTGACTTTTGTTGTGAATTCATTTCCAGACTTGTTATGAGTATTCTGTGTTGAGTTGATGGACAAACTAATCTTCCTCAACAAATTTTCCTTTAATTTATGATTTGTCAACTCTTATGTAGGAGCCAGACCTTGACGTCCTAAATTGTATGAAGTGGTTTTATTCTGGGTCAGTTCATTACTCAGTGGTTGCTTCTTAGCATTTCTTTTTCCTATTGTGAGTATGAAACTGAATGTGTTCATTGTATGCCACATTCTTTGAGTCTCTTCAGTAGTAGTATTTTCTTCTTCTTCTTCTGTAGGCTCATTCTACTCGTCAGTAAGAACTGTGTCAATAAATCGTGCAGCCAAAGAGTTCATGTTGTGGTTCCACAATGGGAATGTTTTATCTTAGTGATATTCTTGATTAAATGAATAGTACTGATCCATGCCCATACTTTCCATATTCAACACAACATTCAAGCTTCACACAAACTTGGTCAATTGGCTATTGTTGCTACTAGAATTGGAAGCCCTTCTCATAAGGTTAATCTTGAGAGGCATTTTTCTGATGGTGGTCTAGCTTCACCTTTGTTTTAGTTCTTCCAACTCATTGGACAGAGACTTTGTAGTGCGGGTCAATCTTTCCATATCAATTACTTCTTCTTCTTTGGCCTTGCTTAGGGAGGCTTGAGACCTTTACCCTAATTCATTGGAGTCTTTTGTTTCTTCATCATCTGCAATGACTCCAATCACACATAGGTCCTTTTCTACTGCAATCCCCTCTTCAAACTTTTTAGCCAAAGTTGGTTTCGCAGTTCCTTTTACGAACTGCACAATGCTTGATGGTGAGGAAGATGTGAAATAGTAAATTGTGATGGAATCATGAGGTTTATGTTTGGAGGAAATATTTTCAAGATATGATTAAACCTTTGATTGAAATATTTCACCTTTTCTTTCTACTCCATATTGAGATTTCCTAGCTCTTTCAAAAGCATGGTGGGGGTTTTATCATAGATGAACTATTCAAAAAATAATTTCTTAAAACCCCTTTAATTCTAGATTGAGTTCAGAGGAAGGCTATGATACCATACAAATGCTCTTCCATCTAAGGTACATGGAAACAGTCTACATGCAACATCATCATAATGTACCTCAAGTGTTTTCGGATGTAGGTAAAAGTTGTCTAGATGGTCCTCCACCTTTATTACTTTGTCAGGGTCATACATCATTAGTAGCTTCTCCAAGTGCCTTAGCATCTTGTGTAACACACCTGGCAATGTAAGCAGGCCCTAATTCATCCAATCTAGATCTTTTTTTGTGATGTCTTCATTGCTTTCTTCCCCTTGTTCTTCAGAATATGATTGGTTTTCTTCTTCTTCTTCTTCTCCTTCTTTTTCTCCACCTAACTCACAAAAAGTATTGTCTAAGAGAACTACGTTATCACTATCACCACCATTGAAGGTTGGAGGTTTTTCATTTTTTCTACATTTTCTTCAAAAACTACTAACTCTTCAAGGGTGGCAATAACCAATTCTTCAATTGTTGATACCACTATCCAGTGGGGGTGGTTTTGTTCTTCTTCAGAAAATATGGAAGGGTTTCTACTCCATATATCAATCCAATAGCTCTCACAAAATTTTGGGTGATGGGGTAGCTGGCCCAAATCTGATCATAAGACACTTCGTAAGGTTGTGGAGTTCTAGGTTGAGAAGAATTACCAACTTCAGGAATGTGCACAGGGGAGTTGTTGGGAATGTTACTTCCTTAACTAGAGGAAGTAAGATTGGGGTTAGTGGAGTTATCAGCGATAAAAATATGGCTACCCTCCTTCTAGTGCCATAAATGATGACAGTGTCTAACCCGCTAACATTCAAGGGGCCTCCCCTATATGTGGTCTCAATTATGCCTCACACTATTTAGGATAGGAGCGCCATCCAGAATTTAGCCTGGCTGTCGGTTATCTTAAAGATATGCCTTGGCTATAACTATTAAAAAGAAAGAGGAATGCAAATGTGCCTTCGAAAAGCAAGGGGGTGTGCCTTGTGAGTGTTTAATCATATGTTTGTCAAATTTGTTTCACTACGGAAGGAAAAGTGAGCCTCTAAGAGAGAGGTAGTAGTACCACCCTAGTAGAGACACACATAAATGAGAAGGATTTCAAAACATCAAGTATAATAGTCCATGGAGATGTGATGATCGGTATAACCAATGTAATGAGGAGGGTCTATCTAATATCTCACAGAATAGTCCACTAGAATGTGACATAAATAATAGAAATTACAACACATTCTCAATATGATAAGTACCAAAATAACTGAAATAGTTCAACTACTTTAGCATAGAGGAAAGAAAACATGAATTACAAAAATTCATAAAATAGTATTGCAAATATCCATAATCCATTCACGAAGAATGTGTTGTCCCATAGGGCTTCTTATATTAAGTAAAAGTTCCAAGACACATGTATACAATGAACACCACTAGCTCCAATAGTGGAGCATTGGAGCCACTTCTTGCTCCTCAAAAGAACTATCTTATCTCTTTATAGCCTTGGAGGAGGAGCCAAGGTGAAAAGTCCTATGCTCTTACTATAAGGGTGTATATATAACAATGAGGAAGTGATGCTTCACCTTCGTTATGACTCTTCATCTACCCTCTCGTTTGTTTGACTTCCTATGAATTTTCAACTTTAAATGACTCTTCATATTCCATACATGTCCTTTGGACTTCCACTTTACAATGCATTTTCGAAACATAATTTACATCATTAACCACAAGTGTGTGGCATGTGACAACTCATGACATGACATGAGATGACACTACTAACATATAACTTCTTGATGATGTGCCAATATCAATCCACTATTGCCACTATGTGCTACATGTCTTCTTCTTTTCACCTCTACATGGCTTGGTGATAAGGGATCTTCAATGATCTCTAGTCTTGAATGATGATCATATAATAGTTTCCCTTTGCTTTCTCTTGATTGATCAGCTTGCGTACTCAGCTACAAGATAACGTTTCAACATTTTTCAGTCCTTTATCTCCTTCTTCATCATCTTTCTATGGCATAATAAGGTACTTGTTTCTACAATTCACTCATTACAAGAGAACATCAGTCTGAAAACCCCCTAGTCTAGGATTGAGAATGTTGATCCATTGGTTGAGTCGGAATCGGATGGAAGGATGGGAAAAAGGCTTACTGACTATGTGATTATGTAGTTCAATTAGGAAAGTGGAGCCTTAAGCCTTGAGAATAGGCAATGTGCAGTTCAGGCTGGGCTGAGGTGAAAATTACACAATTCCTAGGGTTAGTGTGATAGGTTGAGAGATGAGCACTAGGTGAGCACATTGCACAGATCGTGGAGACAATAGAGGTTAGGACATTGCACAACTGCATAGTTCAGGAGCTCAAGGATGAACTTGAAGCTAGTGACTATGTAGTGCATAGTTAAGGTCAGGCTGGGAGGAAAAATTGCGCAGTTCTATGGGTCAAGGCCAAGGCTTGGGCACAAAAACTATATAGTGCCACAGTGCTAGGAGGTAGATACTATGCATTGTGAAGTGAAAAGAGGTAAGGTCACAGTTGAGGAGTGAGACTATACAGTGCAAGTCCAGGGAGGCTAGTTGAAGCTAGGTTGCTTGGTCAAGGAGCTTTCTAGAAATGACTAAGTATGGGATCAGTGTCGCTGACGTGAACAATGATAAAAATTCGACTGTGATCACACACTTAGAATATGTGATGACACAACAAAATATATCATCCAAGACACATGACAATGCATTTCGCTCCATGTGATAGCTTTACGACACCTTGACAACAAGTGCAACACTTAAGGTACACTTTGTGATAACTGTGACGACACTTGTGTGACATTGCTTAAAACTTTGGAAATGAGTGTGGTAGATGTTTACATGGTTAGAACAACTCATTTACAAATGTGACCTCTTGAAACTACCAAAATGGTATTTTACATATTAGGTGGCAGTCAACATGCTAGAATATGACATTTCCCCATCTTGCAAAGGGGAAAAACGCCTCAAGGAAACACATGAAATGAGTTCCAAAGTTTGTGACGACGATGTACAAGACCAAAGAGGGCTCTGAAATTGAGCATAAGCCAAAATTTTTGGAGGGTGTTATAGAAACGTTAACATAAACTTAGGCAATTAATAAAATTAACCTATGTTAAATTGTTGTTAGAAGATATTACTTGAAGTTTATGTTTGTTTCCTAATGACTTGTTTGGAAGCTTGATGCATCATTCTATATAGGGCCCATGCATTGGAATCAATGTACTTTCCTCAAGATTGGATAACAAAATAGAAAACTAGGGAAGAAAATAAAGTAGTTGCTACAAAAAAAAATTGTCATCCAATTCAAACTACATGTTTAAGCCAAAAAGTCAAAGGGATGAGAGGATAGATTGAATCAATTTATAGGACTAGTTTTTTATTCATCATGTTTGTATGTGTTTGTATGTCCCTCAATTAAATGTTTATGTCAATACCTATTTTTTAACATTTTTTAAAATATTTCATTGTTATAATTATATTATTATATGTCAGGTTGATCCTTCTGGAAAATCACCTACACCTTCAAAACTAAATAAATAACAATTCCGCTTTACATTTAATGTGAAGTTTTGATTATTTGTTTATATAATTGAAATAATAGCTTTTCTTTTGTTGATATATTTAGTTTGAGCACCATGACAATGATGTTCTTGATGAGGAAGAGTTGTTGTCATCCCTGAACTTTGAGGTGACAATAAGAAAGTATGTCGTAAAAACAAACAAACAAATTATGGAGTTAGTTCACAATAGACATGAAAATCCTATGATCAAGGCTATGCTCAATAAATTGAGAAAAATATTCAATAATCAAAAAAGTATTTTATTTCTTATGTTGATTTATTTGGAGGAAATTTTCCCCTAGTAGCATTCATCTCATGATCCTCGGATTGGTGTTGTTACTAGTGGAATTAACAAGACAATATAAGTGTCTAGCCAACATTAGCACCAAACATATATTTGTGAGGAAACTATTCACTACTCCACCTTCAAGTGGTCATGATCCTAGTATTGACATTGGGTCCACACCATTGGTTGTGACTAATGAGCACATGATTCCTGAGCCAAACACGAAGCTAGGATCTGGATTAGGTGGTGACAGAGGTGACCATAGTACTAATAACATTATGGGTTTATTTCCTGCAACATCACGTGTTAATAGCACGAGGAAAATTTACCGCATATTTTTAGTGAATGAGGAAGGAATTCCAATAAAAACACCAAAAAAACTTGGTATTTTTTGATGTTTTAAATATTTCGTGTTTTCTATCTAAAACATTAGTCATCTATATTATTATTTTCAAACTAATGATCATATCCTTTTGCATGTAGGTAACAACTTGTTTTATACAAAAATGGACGACAAAACATAAAAAAAAATTGGTACCACCATACGTAGATGATGGAATTGCCAAAATTCTACCTTATAAAAGATCTTATGTACTACCTTGAAGATCTATTCAGGATATATACCTTCAATAAAACCAAGGTCACCACTACAGTTGGAAAATAGTTAAAACACCTACAAGATCACTATAGGAGAAAATTGGTAGAAAATCCTAGGTATGAGCACCCTCCCATGATTCTTGATATAGGATGGAAGGGCCTCATCAACGATGCAAAGGAGAAGGAAATGAGAAAAGAAGGGAAAGCACCACCTGGTCAAGCAAGGTAAAAATTACATCGAGAATTCAATAAGTTTAGTTTTATTTAGTTTTGAATAAAATTTTAATATATAAAACACTTAAAACTCTTCATAGGCTCCTTGACACTTCGAAGGCAACCAAGGCAAGGATTGAGAAGCATGGGTAGCACAAACTGGGTCAAGGAAGCTATTTGATGCTAGAGGAACAAATTATAACTACGCAAAACTTCTTAACAGTATTATTTTTTATATTGCCTTTCAAGATTCTGGTAACTATGCTAGAAAATAAAAAATCAATACTCTTATGCAACGTAGGGTGATGTATGAGTTGGCTTGAGGGGGCTTGGACCTAGTTTCAGAGTTAATTGTGCTAACCAACAAAATCTGACACTACCAGCCCTTTCGAAAACAATTTTCTTAGCGCTAACTACAGTCTCACCCGAGGTAGTATTGGGGGATGCTAGAACTAGGTTTCTGCATCCAGAAAGCCATGTGATGTAGAAGCAAGGCATTTCCTTAATCTAGGGCCTAATTTCACCTTCGTGAACCCTTATCTTTAGAATCACAGACTTAAAGCGACTTGTATTTAAATAGATCTACGAGCTTCATCTAAGTGTTCTAACATGCATAAGTTAACATACGAAAGTAGATTTGAACCTTTGCAATGTAATTAAGACAATATCACAGAGAGTCGAATCATAACTCAACATAAAACGCAAAAACATATCAATATACAAAGAATACATAGATTTGCTTCAAATATACTTTATTGCTTCAGATCTCCAATACATACAATTCTTCTGACCCTGCGCACAGAGTTGCAGGGGCCCATGCACTCAGTTGCAGACTTACCAAGGTCTTCGTGGAATTAGCTGCAAGAGCCTTCCCCTTTGCCAGAATATAGAATTATAGACTAAAAATATTACTCATCAACTATCCATAAGCTAAAAACTTAACTTCCTAATGACTCCTAAATTACTCCCTTTCATATCTTTTACATTACATTATCATGGTTCGCGAACCATGCGTGGAGCTCATTGTTTACTCAAAACATCTCATCCCTTTACAAAATAAGGGGCTTTGACCTTCCTAAAATCCCCTTTGGCTCTTAACGTTTTGCACTCTCCACTCCTCAAAATGTGGAGACTTTACAATATTACATCAAAATTGACTCAAAACTTAGACAAAATTAGAACTGGGGGTCCCCAACCCAAAAGGCCCCCAACACAAAGATGAGACTTGTCCTGAATCACTCCGCTAGTATGTCCTTAACATGCGCTTTTAGGTCTTTGAACTCTATCTTCAATGCTTGAAGCTATGTTGTGCACGGTGTGGTGACTTTTTGAACCTCCTCAACCAACTTCTCAGTAGTTTGCCCCTCTACCGCTAATCCAATGCTCCTTTGCATCTATTGCATTCCTTTCAGTTTACTTTTGATAGACAGAAAGATTTTACTAGCTTCGTCAGCCGATGACTGCATTCTTGCTTAAATGATTGAGGATTTTCATTGCAATTCGTCTATTTGATTCTAAATAGCCTTCCCTTCCTGGAGTCTATTGAACCATTGCACAGGTGCTAAGGTCAGTGTTGTTGCCCTAATTTCATCAAAATACAGTTGTTTATCTTGTATGTCCTCCTCAATCTTCTGCACATGTGGGTCCTCCTGCAGCGAGGCCCACATCTCCATGGTGTTCTCAAAAATTTGGTTGTAGTCCTTAATTATAGCTTCTAGTATTTCCATATCTACCTTAATAGAAACCTCATGCTACTTTCGAACTTATGGAGGTGTTCTTGGTTGTAACTTCATCTATAGCTTTGCGGCCTACATCTGCATCTCAAACTTCATGCGTTCAACCTTTGCTTTGGATTCCTTCACCACGACTGCTAGCTTGTGGAGCTTCTCTTCGAAATCTTCTTCAGTCTAGATGAGGAGTTCTGGTAGCTTAGTGCAAGTCTGAGTGATGGCATCCTCCAACTCCTTCCTACATGTAACAGTCGTGTCCCTATCCTGCATCACCCTGGAAGCTTCCTCGGCTAACTGCTCATTGTGGCTCTTGATGTCCTCGATCACGAAGAGCGTCCTCTCTTCCTAGATTTTCAATTCAGTAGATACTTCTTAGTGGAGTTCATGTAGTGCTTGAATGGGAAGCACCCTAAGTTCAACTCTGAGTTTCTCCCATATGGCATTGATGCCTAATCCACTACAGTAGGAAATTGCAGCAACCCTCCTAGAATAGGCATTATGCGTACCTCTGTTGTTACCACCAATGTTGAGAGTAATGTTGGTGTCATGCTTGTTGTTTCCACACTCTCTTGATTCTCGCTCACCTGAACCATGCCCATTTAAATCGTGCTTTCTTGCACTTGTATCTCTATGAGGCCTTTTTGTACCTACGACAATACTAAATTGTATTGATCCTATATGTGTCCCCACATGTTCTCGCTGACGGAGCGCATAATGTCACCAATATCATCTATGTCCCCCTCAGTGAGGACCATCAATTCAGTGTTGGAGGTCTTGTCAAACTTCTACTTCTTTCTTGCACCTCCTGTGGTGGATTTCTTCCTCTTCTTTAGTATGAAAGGAGACTCAATATCTTTTGTCTCCTTCAAAGAGTCTACTCCACCCTACTCTAGTTCATCCATGTCCGACTCCTCTTCGTCTACACTCTCTAGCTCCTCCGTAGTATTCTTCACAATGTCCATTGTGACCTTCTTGGGGTCTTCCTTTGACATACCTTTTTTTTTGTTGGTCCCTTCCTAGTCTCCTTCAACTTTCTTGCTAGGGTCTAGCCACATGCTTGACTAATTAGAGATAACTAAAAAAATATCTTGCACTATGACCAAATAGGGGAACTCATACTATATGCCCTTTACACTTTCTTCGCCTGTATGTGTACATTGTGGAAATTTGCTTTGAAGTTTGAAACTACATGATATTGGGCAAATAACACTAGTGATTTTCATGGCTTTTGGATAACCACGGTGCATAGATCCATCTCAAACAACATCCAAAATTGTTTATTGTCTACCACCCAACTTGTATCCTTTGACGCCCATAGTGAAACATACCTCGCATATTTGCACAAGTTTGGATCAACATTAGGGAACTATGATTTGTCAGGGGTTCTCCAAGCTGTCAAAGCAATCAAAAACAACAACCATACATAATGGAATGGTTTCCCATCTTCCTAGGCCTCATGACAATCATCCAGAAACTCCTAGGAGAGGTATCCTACCCAATTAACTTGTACCCCTTGGTTTCACTGTGCAGCCAACTAAATGAATTGGGTTGGTATCTCATCTACCCTACACTTCCTCATAATTTTACTGGCCATAAAGGACACGGAAAAGGTGACAACCTGATCAAAAATTGAGCTAACAATGTAGCCTCGCAACTTATTGACAATAAGTAAATCCTTCTTCACTTGGTTTGTAAGATTCTCTTCTTGAGACTTGCCAACAAAATCATTGGCAGTGTCTTCTCCTGCACATGGTAGTGCGGTGATCCTTCTAATCAGCATAGCTTCAATTGGGATCCTCTCCCCCATCCATAAAACTTTGTCATGCACCAAATTCAGCAACTAGTGCACATATATTGTATTGATGTTGCGGCACCCAAAATGAGGCACAATCAACATGTTCAGTAACCCGATGTGCTGAATCCCAGCTACCCATATTATTGGTTCTACTCATGTTACACTAGCCTCCTCATAATATACCATCTTCAGGTATTTGCTTGGCTTAAAATGAGGGAATTTGACCCTATCCCTCAAATCCAAATCCTCCATGTGCAATTTTGGTACCTGCGCTAGCAACACTACTTCAAAGGGCACATCTTCGGGTAGCAAAGAAATAAAAATGGAAAATTTCACTGCAGCAGGGTCCTTGGTCACCTTGGCAGTAAGCTTTCTTAGTAGCATATATGGAGGTAACTGTGAAATTGGTTCCATTTGTTGCTTCTTTTTCTCTTTTTCCATCTTCTCCTTTCTCCACTGCTCAGCAGTCACCTTCTTGGGCAACTGTCTTACCCATGGCTTCTGCGGCTTCTTATGCTTCTTCATTGTTGTTGCTTCTGCTGGTTCTACCGATGTTGTTGTCACTCCCAAGACTATGGGCTTTGGTCTTTTTGATCTAGGAGTTGTGGTGTACATAGGAGGAGTAGCAGTCATGATGCATGTTAATCCTTGGGCCAAAAATTCCAAGCAGACATCCTGCCATTCCTAACCAGACATGCAACGCTTCTCTCGGCTCGAACTTAGGCGCAAAAGCTCACAACATTTCTTCAACAGGAAACGTGTATGAATCTAGAGTGGGAGGCCATATTTATAGAAAAATTAAAATGTGAATGCCTTGAATTTCTTTAGATTCTCCCCATAAATGCAAATTTGGTGGAATATTTTCATAGATAGGCTTCTTAAATTCACTTCCCCCACTCCCTTTAATGGAAAAATCACGATCAAATAAACCGTAGCTTTTCCAATGTTCACATTTTTGGTAGACTACACGGGATCCTCCCTTATGGTGTAGCTACATTGTCACAACTTTCTCCACCTACGCCATCTCCCTAAACATCATGCAACCCTCCTTTGACAGAACCACTGCTCAACAGAGTAGTTTATAGTCATGTGCTTTATTTCAGTTGCTTGAAGCACTAAGACTTTTATGTTGTCATATAGTCATTGCAGCCTTGTAGGGGTGCGATCGTCACTATATACCTTCAATATTCTTCCATTAATTATGCTAGGAAGAAACTCCCCATTCAGATTTGTGAGTTGAACTACGCCACCATCCAAAATATCCTAGATCACATAGGGTCCTAGCCAATGCATCTAAAACTTCCTTAGAAACTTTGTGAACTTGTTGAATGTGGTGATCATGCCACATCTTTTCCCTAGATTTCTACACATGTTGATGAAAACTAGCCAAAAAGTGATCCTCCTCCAGTACAAGCAACTCTGCTAAACATTTCTCCATGAAGTCACAATCAACCATCTTAGTTACTGTTGCAATCCTTACTTTGGCCACTATATACTCCATTGGCATCATAGCTTCTTGTCCATATACCAGTCTAAATGGTGTTTTCTTGGTCAATTTCTTACAAGTCATCCTATATGCCCATAGAACCACTAGTATGCACACATCCTGTTAGGGTCCTATATTTCACATTTGAAAAGTATAAATAATCTTTCATGTTTGAAATTTATTTCCATATATAAATATATATATATATATATATAATGAAATGAAAGATAAATTGTAGGGGACAAAAAAATAGAATAAAGGAATAAAAGAAAAACAAAAAGAGAAAAAATATATGAAAATGCCCCCTGAGATGAGCAACTCTAAATGTCACCAAGAAAAATCAAAATTGCATGAAAGGATACTGCAGGAATTTTTGTAAATAAAGTGTGCAGTTTGTTTAAATGCCACATTGTAAATAGGAAAATTATAAATAGTTGGTCTAATCACATTGTTTGAACATGATTAGGCTAAAAATAAATTTAACTAGGTAAATTAATAAATCAATCACACAATTTAATTATGATTGAGCTAGATTATTGGATTTAATCACACCATTCAATTGTGGTTAATTGACAAAGAAAAAAATTAATCAAAAACCTTAGAAAAATGAATAGAAGGGGATTGCAAAATCAAATTTGTGCTAGATTTGATTAATTTGGTTTAGATTAGTTAATTTGATTTGAAATAAGTTAATCATGTGGTTAAACATGATTAATTATTTGTAATAGCATATATTGTTTCAAATTTTTAATAAAGTTGGAAGGCGACAAATATGTTTTGTCGGCATGTGGTTATCAACGGCTAAGAATCAATGGTTGAAATATCCCTTGCCCGGATCAATGGCGACCAAGTGCTTTCAGTCCCCCCCCTCGAGATCCATCCCACTTCACCCATGGGGGCGGGGGTATAAAAAGCTCCATTACGTGTCAACCTCACCATGCTTCACACCACCCCTTCTGTTTTCACTCATCGTGCCCCCCCGGGGAAAGTCATCCAACATTGACCACCTACTCTCGCACCCATGCACTCGCCACCTCAGCTGACCTTCCCTCCACTCATCATATGCTAACTCACAACTGTAGACCCCACTCCCCCAAACTTCCATCCATTGAAATTTTTCAGATATAATTTACCACTCCCAATCAAAACCTACTATTTGGCACTTCCTTGACCACATTAGTAAACCATTATGCCAATTAAATCTCTCCTGCTCCCATTACAATGGACCTGCTCTCGGTAAGAGTAAAAATGAACAGTAACTTTAAAATTACTTTATTAAGCATCGTTAAGCCACAAATTCCTTTCTTTCATTGTTTTTCATGACATGTTCAAGTTTTCAATCCTCCACATTGTCGCAGTAACTAGAAAATTGCCTGGAAATAGTAATCCAATCGCTATCAGAGACCCCACTTCAGCATTCTATAGTTAGTTTCCTGTTCCAAGTAATCCTAATGTCATCGTCCCTCTATGCTTCCTTTTCAAAAATTGAGAATACCTCCTAAAAGTAGAACCCCTAAGGACATGGGAAATAAACAAGAGGAAATTCCTATGTTACCTCCTCCTGTTGACCTGGATCATCTACCCTTAGTCGATCTAAAGTATAAAATTATTGAGACAAACTATGAATTTGACTTCTTCGAACTTCATTGTTGGTTGAAGCATAAATTCTTACACCAAAGTGATGAATTAAATCTATGGGAGTCTACCCTCCCCCAATTCATGTTCCCATAAACCCATCATTTTCCTGAGCTAGTCTCCTGGTGTCAAGTGAGATATGTACCCTCCCAAAGAGAAATTATTAGCCGCAATGGTGAAATTATGATCACCATCACATCTAAATCCATATCTCAAATGCTCCAAGTAATAATTCCAGAGTCTTCCAAGCCACTGTCAGTAGACTCTCTCTTTTTTCTTTTTTTTTTTACTTTCTGGTTCACAGAATCCATGGTCAGTGGGTCCACTACATCCAGGTTCGGAGAACGCTAGGGTGGACACACAACCTGAATGGGGTTTCACCCCTCAGCCTATTTACTGACCTGACCCCAAGAGCTTTCAGGAATTGACCTCGTGACCTCCCGATTGGCGAGGAACTGACTTGACCAGTTGAGCTAACTCTTGGGGCTTCAATAGACTCTCTCACAGATTTCTACAAGAATTTAACCTTCCCATAGAGAGCTACGATATTTGAAATCCTTCTTCCTGAAGATGCCCAATTACCTAAAACAAACTCTCCATATTCCTCTCCTATGTTCCTTGAGGTAACCAAGAAAATAATCAACATCATCTCATCCCTACTTGGTTATCGCTCTGATCAATGGGATGATGAAGCCATTGCTAGCTTCTTGTCAATTTTTTCCACTTGTGAGAAACGTGTTATTTTTAATTACAGTGAATTTATTGTAGATGAAATGCATTATCAATTCTTGAAGTTTCCTACAGAGGAAACTTTCAAATATTCTGGTGTTTTAGTTTACATGTTTATTTATCATCAAGTAGACAGGTTTCCCTTTACCTTATAGAAGATGGATGAGCAGGGTAATGCTCAATCAGTCATACATTGGACCTCTCTAGCTAAGAAAAAACTCCACAGAGTTTACTTTCACAGACAATGTTGATTAGTTCTTGTACACAATTATTTGTCTACTACATAGTGATTTGGAGCCTAGGATAGGAGCAGATATTCAAAAGGTTTTGCATCTTAGTGAGCAGGTGAAGACACGTGACTAGTATTTATATTAGAACTACATCAAAATCAAAGTCTATGGGTATGAATTTCCATGCTATAGGCTACCAAAATTTGTTCCCATGAGACTGTTCTCATTATATTACGACATACAAATGATACATATGGATGACTTACATTTTCGGGTAGCTAAGAAGAAGGCTAGTTTAAAATCAAAGAACAGGTTGGACCTTTTGTGTGCAATACTAGAACAGCTGGTAAAGGAGTTGATTTTTTGTTGAAGCAATTAAATTTCAAGTTGAGATTTACTTAGTCTTAAGACCCTTTTGGTCTAATTTCAGACCTAAGGGTGGAGAAAGATACTAATCCCTACACACATACTCCTCAGCCAAAGATTGAGAAATACATGAATAAAGATCAATGGGAGGAGAATACCTTGTAGGAAGCTGAGGAGCAAATTTTATTTATGACCACCTCACAAACACCAGACCCTTCGGAGAAGCATGATAAAAGGCTTAGAGAAGAAGAGTCTTCTCCAGTGATAGAAATTGAAGCCAAGAAGTTCTTAATCTATACAAATAAGCCTAAAAATAATTGACCACGAATTTTTATGTAAGATGAAGAAGGGGAGACTACTATAGTCATGATAGGTAAACATGTTTTAACAACACAAGAGGACATTTCTATAGGTACAAGGAAAGATGAGATCTTCATAGGATCACTATCTTCATCAACATCCATGGATCCTCTAGAAACACCAAAAACAATTGACTTGGCTCAACACAATGTTGAGCCAAATATTTATGCCAAATACAAGGCAATCAAACAGGGGAATGAGATTCTAAAAGCCACAACCTACACACAATTTTGGAAGAAGACAGCTACATCACAACACATGCTCCTTTCAGCATTTAACATGAAATGGGAAAAAATGCAAATTGAATTCCTTGAAGCTAAAGTGCTAGCCCCAAGGACACCAACAGATTATAAAGAATTTGTGTTTAGTTTTGATACACAGCAAATTCATCCAATAGATCATATGGACATGCACAAACAAACCAGTGAAAATGATGCATTCTACACTAACTAATGATGCCATGTCTGCTTCTAGATTGTAGGTATCATTAAACAACACACAGTCACAGCTAAAGTTGGAAAGGATTTCATCCTTAGCCAGGGATACCAGGATCAAGTCAATGGAAGACTTGGTGATCAAACTAGGATATAATCCCAAAGATGTAAAGGCAACAGAAGAGCTTGTGAAAAGAAAGGATGTTGATATATCAGCATTAAGGAAGCAACTAAAATTGCCTACCACAGAAGATCCATAGGCTAAGGAAGTCGGAGAGATGGAAAATAAGAAAGAGGACATGTTTTGAATAGTGATTGAACAAAACAGCCATATCCAAGACATGGAAGTAGAAATGGAGAAACTGCTCAAAGAAAAAAAGCAGGCATCATAGTTGGCTATAGTTCCACTTAAAGTAGTCCCAATTTCAGTGACCACAACCCTAGGAGAATCTACATCAAATTCAGCACCAACACAAACATCATCTTCTGCAAGTGAACTCGTTAAAGCCATGGATGATATGTCCATTCAGGAACTAGAAATTTCTAAGTTAAAAGCTCAACTCAAGACACTATTAGAACAAAAATTAAAAGTTGATCATTTTTATGTGGTAGAGTTGCAGAAAAACCATTAGATTAATCTAAAAATTGAGCAATTGCAGAGTGAATCAGTTATGACTCAAACTCTAGCCCAAGCTAAAGAAAACATATGGAAATAAATCATTGAAACCATCATAGGAATATGGCCTTCCATACAGATTATTTTCTAGCAACAATAATTAATACGGAGGTCTAAAGATGTAATAAGGAAAATCATAATAGACTTAGGACAAAAGCTCGGGGAAGCAACGACACTTATCAAAATCTTGAATTCCAATAACAAATAAGAATTAGAGCAGATGGGAATTCAAGATAGGAGAGAGACTATTCTAGAAGTGAAGAGGATGGGCACCAAAATAAACCTTATGTTATAGCTAGACAATAAATGTAAAGACCTAGAAACCAGCATACAAAGATTTCATAAGAAGATGCAGGTACTAAACAGGAAAGTCTACCAAGACTGATTGTTGTGGGAGATAAACTCATGATCTTGACAGAGTACCAGGATAAACTATGTACTATTTCCCAAGAAAAAACAAGATTTGAAAGTATAGAAGGGCATATAATAGGGAAAGCATTCATGGAGGCCTTATATTTCCACTTGGTCATGAGTCATGAGCTCAGAAATTTGTTCATCATCAAACCAACTTTCTAGAAGTACATAGATGTGGATGAGACCTATAGAAAATTAATTAAATTTTCTATCCCAAGTGAAGACAAATGGGACAAGCTGTGTGACTTGAGTAATTTTTATATTCGACAACAAAGCGAACAGCATAGCAAATTTGGAGGCTTATTCATCAACAATCATCCTCAATAATAGGGCTAGCGGTTCTAACAATTCGAAAATTCGTAAATTTGTTTGCTAGTTTTGTAATCAGTTTTTAGATATTATTAGGATTCTATATTAATCTTTAGAATCAATATATTCTGTAATATTTTCTATTAGTACTTCATAATTACAAGTATGAAGGGTTGGGACTTGTTTCAAGAAAATGACTTGTATTATAAAGTAGCTCACAAAGCCACCATTGTACATATTTCAGTAATATAGTGCAATCATTATAGGATTCTTGTGTCATTTTTATTGGTGAAGTGCATCTCTCTTTGTCAATTTATTTTATTTTTATTCTCATATGCGATTCTAAAATATGAATTATTCTAAGAAGATAAATGTTGGGTCAATTTATTGAGTAAATCAACACAAGTATTTAATGATCAATCTGGGTTTGCAGAACTTAGAAGCATGTCCAAAGCATATGGATTCCAATGGTAGTAAATGTTAGAAGATGAATTATGGAAACTAAAGGAAATACATATTACAAATATAATTAGAAATAAAATCTAACTAAACAAATTCTAATTCAATATGTAATAAGAAGTAGAAGTGGCTCCTAACTTACGAGAACTAGATTGACCTTCTCCAAAATACTACTTCATGAACAGAAATTAAAATCACTAATGGTCAACAACTTATGATGCATAAAAGAATAAAGGAAGAGGCTCCTAACTAAGGAGATCCATGTTATCATTCTTTATAATTTTATTCATCATTAACACCATTGCATGAAAATTGGAAATTCAAAAAATAACTTAAGGAAGATGAATTCTAGTTACTACTCTTGATAAAATAGAAGGAGAGCTTAACTTAAGCACTGATTTAACCCTTCATATATAAATTAGAATTTAAACTAAGATTCATCATCAAACATAATAAAACATCATACATCTAAATAACTGAAATAAACATAAAGCAAACTAGTTTATGAAATTGTGGCTTAATAAACGAAAATGTGCACTTAGCTGGGTATGGGGGCCCTCAACCCTTGCCTTGCACACTTGAAGAAATATCAGCTACAAAAAATTTATTAAATCAACCAAGCATGAACAGAAAATTGAAATGAAACAAGTTCTTCAATTAACTTTCAGTCTTCAAAGAGTCTCAAAATCAGATTACATAAATTCTACATGCTTAAGCCTACAATAGTCTTGGCTTAAATAAAGAAATAATAAACAAACTTGACTAAAATGCCTTTAACATCATTATCTATCCTAATCCCATCTATCCTGATTGAATCCACCCATTCAGTTACACAAAATTTGGAAAAATCCCAAAAATCACTAATTTTGGCCTATTTCCAAGGGATTTTCTCGGCAGTAGGTTATGTTTGACCAGAGTTGACCAAGCATGTTTTCGCTCATATTGACCAAACCAATATGTACATTTCCATTCTTAGTTCCCAATATTTCCAAATTCATGCTCATATTGCACCCAGGTGTCCTACAAGTATGACTTCAATGGAGCAATTACGGGAATTTTCAATTATGTCTAAAAATACTCTTAAAACTCAATTTTTGCAAAAATATCTAAAAATTGGAAAACATAATTTATTTGGCTGAATATGCATAATAAGGTCAAAATAGGTCATATGTGGATGGGATAAAGTGAAAAATGATGGAAACTATGTGGATTTTAATAAGTGAAATTTGATCAAAATCGAGGGCCAACAATAAAGAACATGATTTTTTTGAATGTCCACTTTGTCTCTCGCTTAAGATTATTTTTTATGTTTTCCATTGAAGATTAAAATTAGAATCCTTAACTACTATGTTTTTTAATTGGATCTCTAAATCTTTTCCTCTCCTTCACACCATAGATCTTAAAGGATTCAGTGAATTTGCCTAACCTTCCTTGTAAGTTTAGCCTGTAAAATTTGTATTTCATCACCTTAAACCTATGGCTCCATTTTCCCAATGGAATTTCTTCCTAATTTCAACCCAACAACACAAAAAACCAAAACGTGAACTTAATACCTAGACTAATACCTTCAATCAAGAAAAGCTAAATCATAAAGAGAGATCGCTCTCTAAAACTGGAAGGGCTATATTCTTAGTTTGCAAAGTGGTTTTGTGGTTACCTCTATGATTTTTTCTGCAACCTTGAAAAAATTATAGAGTGATAACATCTTGGCAACCATAGTGGGGAGCATGAACATACCTTGGTTTGAAATTTTATTTTCCTGGTTAAAAAACTTTATTTCAAGAACATTTAAGATTTATATTTCCAAAATAAATGTTATGAGGTTGTAAAATGTGTGCATAGTTGAAATTGTGTGTTTAATACTAAATAGATCTAGCTCCTAAATAATTCATATTAGAGTTCATCCATATCTGAATCCTCCCAATATCCTAGATAATCCTAAGAAATTGATAAGGAATAAAAGCTTGACCAAAAGTCAAGGGAGTAACAGTCCTCTACCAAGAACCAATTCTTTTATAGAGAGCTTTGTTACCATTGAAAACATTCAATTTCATCTACCCTTTGAACTCAGTTTATTTAGATCCAAATCTGAAAGCTTTGCAGCTAAAACTGTCATTGATGAGTTGCTGTTAAAACCACACATATCTAAAAGCATCAGTCTGTAGACCAGGATTTTGACAAACAATCTCTCAAGTAGTTTGAAAAGTTAGAAGACCTAGTGACAAACCTAGACCAAGCTATCCATAAAGGTTACATCTAGGAATCAATTGAATTTTCATCCCTATCAATCCTTGTTTCCTCTCCCATCACACAACCTTTACATCTTATTTCCACTATATCCATCTTTTCAACAACTTCCACTACCTCCCCATCAACATCACAAACTATAATTCAAACTATTTTAATCCCTTCCACATCTACACATATTATAGGTTCATCTGTTTTTGATCTGAAAATGGGGCACTTAAGCTTCTTGTCTAACTTACAAGAACCTCTCCCACTTCCAAAGCTTTAAATATTCCCAAGTCGTATTGATTAACCAATGAAGAATTAAGAAATGCTTGAAAATAGAGGTGCATGCTGGTATTTGTTTTTAACTAATTACATGCTTTAATTTCTATTATTGTGTTGTAAGTTGATGTGCTTAAACTAATATATAAATGCATATAACAGTAAATAAAACAGCAGAGACAATGCAGCGATAAAACACACACAGAAACAACAATTTAATTAGGAGTTCACCCACAACTCTTGGGCTACATCTCCACGAGCTCTAGCCAACTCAACTAGGCTCTCTCGGATTATGGTGTAAGTCCTTCTTACAAGCTCTTCGCTCAAATCCCATTGCTTTACATAGAAACAGTGGGTTCAGACACCATGTTATTCCCTGGCTCTTGAAGCTTTGGCTATTGGCTCTGGCTCTTGGCTCTAGCTCTTGGCTCTTGGTTCTGGATCTTGGCTTTGACTCAGGCTCTTTAGCTCTGGCTCTAGCTCTAGCTCTTCGGCTCTAACCTCTTTTTGCCCTCTATCAGTTTACAACTCTCTTGGCTTTTCACTTTTCTTCAAAGTAACTCCCTTGGCTACTCTTTTTCTTCCGCACTGCCTCTTTTTCCTTAGCTTCCTACTTTGGCTTCACTTTTAGCAACACAACCCAACAGAAACCTCAGCAACCAACAACAACAACTCCCGTTGTTCCTGACATTCATGGTTTTTAAGCCAAATCAACGCTACCTGTTCATTTTCCCTTTTGGGCTCTCTGTCATCTTGTTTTGTTTGCTCAAATCCCTTCCTTGAATGTTAGCAATCATTGCCAAATGCCCTCAGGGACGGATGCCACCTATTCTGTAATGAATGAGTGCATTGAGCTTATGAAATCCCTGAAATGGCCGCTTTCTGTTAACGCAGAGAAATGTATGAAAAATTGTGAAAATCCACCAAAACACAGTCTTTTCGGACTTCAAAAGTCCTTAAATCTGGTCTATACTCCTATCTGCTCCAACCACAAGTTGCTATCGCAAGTCGCAAATGGCTTGTCCCTTTGTATTTTAGAAATACATTAAAATTTTGCAAAATCCCATAGCAATGGCTTTATATTGAATTTGAAGTATTTATGGAATATTGTTTTAAAGTGCTATCAGGTCTGGCAATCGAATCGCATATATCGCAATCACACATACCCCAACCGTTTAATATGCACTCCAATATAACCACCAATTGCAATATCGCGATCACACTAACCATATAACACGTTCTCATATCTGCCAACTGCCATCGCCGATCAAATCTGGATCGTTGATTAGCCATATCTTACGGCTCCTGTTCACTATCCCTTTGACCTCTGATGGGCTCGATTTTCATTGTTTTCTCTATGCTTTCACCTCTCGATAGTGTTTTTCCACCTTTTCGAAGGTTCCCCTAATGTGATAGTTTTGATCCTTTAAGCATTTTGGAAGACTTAGATGGCTTTTAGGATCCCTTTTTAGGGGATTTTGCTCCTTTTTCCAAAGGATAGAGGCAGTTCCATTTTATGATAACTTATGCATCCTAAGTCAGTTTTTTCCTTTTCAAGTTGCAATAGATTCAGAATGAGATGGTCTTTGCTATGGGGCTAATCCCAAGAACTTCATTGGACTTTCATTTTCCTCAGGGAGGAACACTTATACTTAAGAGTCTATCCAAAATCTATTTTGGATCACACCTTCCCACTAAAATAACTTTTGGTCTCCAAAAGGCTGATATATTGATCTGAATAGTAAATGAGAGTGACTCACCCTCTTCTTTTAGCCTCCCTACACTTGCCTTTGAATAGTGCCTCTGAACCAAAGTTTCTGACCACTTCCCTTCTTGGATGAGCCGGTCTTTCTGGAAAGAACTATCTTCCTCCTTGCCTTCCTACAAAACTTCTGTTGAAATGGTCATGGAAGGTGGCTTGAACTTCTTTTCCTTGATCGTTGATCCAAGGTGGCTCAAACAAATTTGAAGTACATCTGCTCCATAAGACTTTCATTTGTACCTATTTGAGAAGCTGCCAACAACATTCGTTAACAACAACAGGCATACAGACAACAACTAGATGGACTAAATTCCTATGTCAACAAAGAAACAAATTTCACATCTTGTGTACACCTCCATGTCTTACATCTGCATACAAATGATGGACTAGGTAACAAGCCCGCAAAACATGCCTTTAAACAAATGACCCTTCAAGTCAAGCATGTAGAAAAGACCATTAGGACTCTTTTCAAAAGATGAAATACTTCATCATTATCTCCATTTGGAGACCAAGTTAACTTCTCCCAAGTCAACATGGCATCACATGCATGTCAAAGCAATCAACCATGCAAGTTAATTACACATACATGTTCAAAAACAAGGAAATAATCAGCATCCTTATGTTCATGCTGTTATCTCTCAGGTTGTCCCTAGGCTCCTGTAGGGATACGACCGAGGTAACCACAAACCAATATTTGGATTGCAGGTTCTAGCCCACCTGCAATCAAAGAGGGATCCCTCTTAATGATTCAACTTTGTTGATGATTTTAGGCTAGCTTTTGGCTCAGGGGTTTTTGTTTGTGTTTGGATGGAAGGTAGAAATTTCAAGCAAAGAGGCAAGGTAAGATGTGATAAGTTTCAAACCATTGGGCATGGAGTCATGGATTAAGGCTTGCTGTTGCATTTTCTTGGTCACGGGAGGATTAAGGAGCGGGATGGCCACACATGATACAGTTATCAATTTACTGAAAGGATGGAATGACGATCAAAGATGAAAGGCAAAGGAGAATATTTCATCAAACTAAAAGAGAGGAGAAGTGAATGAATGGTTATCTAGGAGCAGCTAAGAATTCATAAACTCTATTTCTTATGTGAAAGAAACAGCGTAAACAAGATCATTTAAGTATACATGTTCATAACTATTTCTGATGAAAACATGAAAAATTGCAGAAATTGAGCTTAAGGTGTAGTTAAACAAATCCTAAGCTATTCTTTTTTTCTGCAATTTAGATGGCAGAACGGTGGAAAAACAAAACATGAAAAATTAACAGAGTTGAGAAACACTTATTGAACCATGTAGAAGCACAGGAATTCCCCAATCACTCCTCGGCCAACTAAACACATCAAACAGTTTCAGAATCCATGCTTTCAACAATATTTGATTATAGAAAGTATGACAGTTACAGTGCGGGTCTCTGCTTGAAGAAAATGTCGAGATACCAAAGATTAAGAAACTTCCTCGACTCACCAACCAACCCCTACTCCATCTTTCAAGGTGGTATATATAAGCAAAATATCAGAAGTCATTTATTACAATTGACCTAAACAGGTCTGCTAGAAAAGCTTTTTCTAAAAACCTAATTGTCGTTGGAATTAAATGCAGGTAAGTCCTTTGGGCTGTGCTAGAGGCAGCTGAATCAAAAAGAGTGCAATGTGGCCCTTGGAGGCTCGATGCAGTACTGTTGGAATAACTGTGCTTTGCGATCTGTAGTTCTATTCTTGTGCGAGTTAAATGTGCAATAACCATGATTTTAGAGTTTTTGAGTGGCCTCACCCTCTTTCTTTGACTTTGCTGGAAGGTATTAAATTTTCTCCTGCTTTGGGCCACTGTTAAGATCTTCGCTGATACTCTTTGCTGCTACATTGATGGTCTCCACCGCTTGCTGATACTTTTTGATGTTCTTTTTCCCTATTGATTTGATCTGATACTCTTTAATCTTTGTCTCTGGTCCTTTCCTGTCTTTAAACTGGATTAATTTGGCAAAATCGGGCAATTTCAGGCTTTTTCAGCGCAAAACGGGCCAAGGAATCAAAAGATTCCCTAAATATTCCCCAAAATGGCCTATTTCCTGTAGCAATGCGTGATTAGCATGAAGCGCTAATCGCGCATCAAAAACTGCCTCCGTTTCTTTTTCCGGAGCTCCGAAGCACGATTTTTCTTCCTGTGCGAATTTTCGGTTTTTTGGCTACTGACGTCAGCAGTACGACGGATGAAGTCAGCCTGCTCATGTCAGCAGTGGGTCCCTAGTATAGATGTGACATGGCAGGGTGCTCATACTTTAATGTGATGCGATGAAATTTTCCGATGCGATCGCAATATCGCATCGGCGGGGAATGAGAAGGTATTTACTTTGGACATGCGATGCTTGCGACTGTCGATCGTCGATATCGTGATATCGCAACGGGTAACAAAGGATGGGGCGCAACTATGTGGTGAGAATATTGCGATATGGCGACGCGAGATGGCTTACTAGGATCTGCAGAGTGTTAAGGAAATCGACAAGGGTTTATTGCGGTCGGAAGGAGTGAGTACGTGTGTTAGAAGAGCATTTGAGGCCTCGGAAGGGGTCCGATAACCTACAAAGGGGTTTTATACTTTGGAAGGAGTATATTGCATTTAGAAGATGGTTTGAAGGGGCAGCATGAGGACTCTTGCCAAGTTTCAGACAAACAGGGCAATTCCCGGGGGTACTTATGGTTATTTTTCAACCAGGGGGAGGGATATTTACGTAGGGGATGATTTACATAGTTTTAGTAGGGGGATGGGAAAAATATAGGGAGTTAAATAATAATTTCAGTAGTCAATATGGAGATGGTAAAAAAGCGCTAAGTTTGGGAGATCTTAGGCTGCAACGGGGGGATAGAACCTTATAGAGAGAGTATGGAATTTCTTTGAGTGAAGCAGATCTTCACCCAAGCTAATGACATGAAAATGATGTAACTTAAGAGGTATCAAGTAGATATTGACCTCTTTTTGGGGAAATTAGTTAATGATTTGGCGGAGATGGAGAAAGGAAGTTAGTTATGCCTATTTTGAGCTTTTCACATAGAACTGCCTAGTGATTGTGTCCTGAGTAGAGATGACACCTGAAAACCTGGAACTGATCAGCAATCAAGATTATGCAACCTCAAAACTACCTACCCAGCCTATTTACCTAACATTGTTTCTTCTTTTGGTTTGGGTGCACTTAGACTTGCAAACCCATCATTTCAATTTTTCTTTTTTATGCTTTCCTATCTACAAACTACCATTATTTCATCCGAGGGCCCAGATTAAGCAGTTGGGCTCCTTTGATTCTCTACCTATCTAAGAATCTGCCAAGATTAAGTTGTTTGGATAGATTTTCATCCTCTATATTCTAAAACAGGAAATTGAAACCTAGGGAGACCAAGATTAAGCAGTTTGGACCTCCCTTTAGCTAAAAATTGTACAAAACTGAATAACTTCTCAAAATTTAAAAAGCAGTTTGATGAACTTTGAGTAGCCTTCTTTTCTTGGTGACTGTTTAACAAATATGGAGCATTGCAACATGCAAAGTATGACATATTTGGTCTGTAAAATGTCAATCATGAAATATGAGTAACCTGCTGCAGTAGGAGGCTAACACATCCTACAAGGACTAGAAATCACTCTAAACAACCACCCCAGGTTATCAATCCCTAAGATGGAAAATTTGTCTCTGACCTAGCACCCAACCACACTCATGAAAAGGCAAGAGTGTGGTTACGAAACCAAAATCGCACACACAAGCCTATTTCCATGTGATTATGACCTAAAACCCTAGTTCAATGCCAACGGTTCCGAGATATGAGCCACTTTTTTAGGCTAGCCTCCATACTACTGCCCATAACTACCCATAAATTTCCAAAATCATAATTAACATGACAAAAATTCAAAACATTCAAACTTGAATAAAGAACTTGACCTGGACTGCATAATCCATAATAGACATTTTGTGAAACACATGGAAAATGTGTAAGCTACTCGTCATGACTACATATCTGATCATAAACTAATATGCTTCATCTGAGAATCACTAGGAAGGATATCATCCCTCTCTAGCTAGCTACAATAACACTTGATAGTCCATGCATTCATCAACCAATCAATAACTTATCAAAACATGTCAAGAGTCATAAATTGATTACATCATATAACTAGCATATACCCAAAAAACAACAAACATAGAAACCATGGAAAATCAGTCACAATATCAACATCATAACCAATGCAAGTATTCATAAATAACAATATGAAAATAGCTCTTATTCACATATGAAAATTCCAACCAAGTCAGGGACTTCCACGTACCACCTAACCATAGATTGGGCTAAACCAAATCTCTATTTTAGCCAAACACCCCCACGCCATATTCCAAGCATGAATGTGGGATATCATGGAATAAACCAAGACAAAACCAACCAAGGATTTCTTAGGTGAAACCACGTCAACCCTCAACCATAGTGATTTCACCTATACGGTCCGTAAATCACTAACATCAATTACATTGATCTCTACCCAAGCTATTCAGGGCCCTAGGAATTGGTAACTCCACCCACAACCTTCCAAGGCTCTAGAGTGTTTGTTCCAATGACGGCTATAGAGACTAGTAATTCAATCCACCAAGGGCTCTAGAGCGTTTGTCCCAACCTACAACTCTAGGAACTAGTAACTCAACCCAATGTTCTGGGGCTTCCAAAGCATTTGTTCTAACCCATAACCATCAAGAACTTGAGCACCAATAAGAAAACAAGTGGCAAATCCCACAACACCATGGCTATCCAAGAAATGGAAAGGCAAGGATGAAACCACTATTAATACAAGAAAATATCCATGCCAATGAAAACGCATAAACAAGGAATCAGATGCATATACCATGCATCCAAAAATCAGAAAGGAAATCACACATGCAACCTATTACCTGCAAAGCAATCCAATTGTAATTGTTGATCCAACTATTTCCTTGCATTCCCTACTTTCCTTTGCCTTCTTTGTCCAAATCCAAGTGAATTCCAAATTGCTCCAGGAATACTCCAATAATTTTCTAAGTGTGCAAGAGTATGACAGAGTGAGAGAATGAAAGTAGAGCTCAACTCAAAACTATCAAAAAACTAAACTTAGAAAATCCGTGAACCGATTTTGAAGCATTTTTATCATTAATTCCCCTATTTTCTTCATTTTCCTTCATTTTTTTGTCTAATTTCCCTTGCATGTAAATCTGTGTCTCTTCACCTTCCTTTTCTCCTATTTTTCCTTATTTTCATGAATAAATGTCAATTATTGCCTCTTTTCCTTTGCCAATGCCTTTGCCAATTTCCATAACCATAAATAATCACAAGTGATGCTCACTATAATGTTTTTCCCAACATTCAACTTGGAATACATGTTTCATGACCTTGGTCTTATTTTATTTACATGGAAAATCAACTAGTGGTTGTTACACTATGTATATTATTCAAAGTAATAAAAGAATTTAGTGTGACCTTGTGCTTATGATTGTGATTGTTGAGTATTTTCAATTGCTTTCCAAATCAAGAATGTTGCAAGTTAAGCTCAGGAGAGATTCACGTATTTATATATATTGTTTTCAGGATTAGAGTTTCACAAAGGAAACGTGCATGGAGGTTGGAGAGAGCTAAAGGTCTCGTTACCATTGAGGTAGGGACCCTTTTTCATAATGGAAGGAATGAAGTTGTTGATAATTGATCAATTGTATGATTAATGATCATGATTTAACAAGAATCATAGAGGATATTGAAGTGATAAAATCAATTTAGAGGCAAAGTTGAATGCAGAGGAGTGCAACACTTAGTTTGTTAAAAGTCTCGATGGTAGTCTTTCATTTAATAGAACCCAAGGATGAAAAATTAAATTCTATTAAAGGAATGTCATTATTTTATAGTGCCCAAACAGAGGCTTGAGCGTGAAATATCCCTTTAATTCCAAAAGTGTAAAGAGTTGGGAATTCGGGCGGTGGATAATATGACGATTGGGCATCAAGATTACCTGTGAAGAGAATGTGGTGAAGTGAATCTTGTTGTAGGTTCCATAACGTGGAAGATTTTATAACATTTTTTCGCATTGCACCAACACCAAAAATTGGGCTTATGTGGCATGTGGACCAAGTATGTGTAGACAAGTGGAAGTATCTAGAAGTGGTGACATGGAGATAGTAAGTGGGCCAACCCAGAAGGGATTTAACTAATTTTCGAAGAATTAGAAATTAAGAAAAGGATGAGCATTGGGAGACCCAGGCCTTTTATGCATAAGGTTGCAAGGTGAGGTTCTACGGTGGATTATAAAGGAGCTAAACAGTGCGAGAAAAAAAGAAGAGTGCGGGAGATCGAGTATTGGAAAAGGGTCATGCTCAGGGAAAAACCAAGTTATTATGACCTCTAAGAATAAGGAAAGCAGCCGAGATTGTATATAATGTTGGTTAAAATTTTTGTATGTTATGTAAGACTTTGGGGGATATATATGAACAACCCTTGAACTCAGTGGTTTTTGTATCACCATTTCAGCTCCTCCCATTGTTTATTTAAATCCTTCCATTGTGAGGGGTTTATATCCCGATAGAGTTGATTATATAGGGTTGAAGAAGTTCCTTTTTGGAAAGAGCTTTGGGCACTATGGGATTTAAGAAGATTTGAATCAAGCCTACATTACATTTTAACACCTAGAGTTTGTATTTGACCCAAACTAACCACACCTAGTGCAATATCCTGATCCATCATCTCTCTACATTAGCAAATGCCCATCATGTATTATTAATAAGACTAAGCTCATGCCATTGATAATGAAGATAATACAACCTTTGAGAATCATATTGGAACAAGGGGCACCCAAATATCCACTCCTTATCATTCCAAAAGGGACTAAGCATGTCTAAATTCATTTTGAATAAGTCCTCTAATGGAATAAGAGTTAAGATCAATAATCTCCATAATAATATGTTGATTTGTAGAAGAGAATTTATTTTTTCACAAAAAAAGGATATGGAAGATCCTCTTCTTACTTAGTTGTTTCCTTTGAATATGAGGAATGTATACAACAAACATGCCCTCCATCTTTTAAATCCAAATTATTCTTTTAGCCAAATTCCATCCCTCTTGAATAGCTAACATTTGCCATTGTACCAATCCAACTACCTTCCTCCACACTACCCAAATACTTTTGATAATAAAAGATTTAGACTTAAAAGTGTAATGCCTCCTCCCACATTTACCTACATTCGCAAGCTCTCCAGGGTAAACATGAGTTGAGTATCACTATGATATGACCCAACCTCCAAGTTCTAATTATGGAAGTGGGGCTTATCACCGAAAACATACCAGCATCCCCAAGAGACCATAGACCACTAAGGAGGTTGAAAACCACCCCAGGTGATCATTTGTGAGTTGGATCTTTTTTCATAAGAGAAACTCCCCAACCAAGGCTATAACAATCTCCATGAGCTTGGCTACTAGAGGTTATGACTGAAATTCCTCAGTTTAGTGCATGTGGTTGCAAGATCTATGCCACTTTTTCAGGCTAGCCTCCAAATCACTGCCCAAAACTGGCTGTAACTTTCCATAATCATGATTAAGATGATAACAATGCTAACCATAAAACTTTAACAATATCTTGACCTAGACATGCCTAGTACATAATAGAAATTTCGTCAAACATATAAGCTACAGGTAATGAATGGATGTCTGATCATAAACTTATAATATTCATATGAGAACCACCAAGAAGTCCCTTTGCCCTCTCTAGCTAGCTACAATAACACTTATTAGCACATGCATGCATCAACTCTTCAATGACTTATCAATATTGAGCAAGATCCATTGTAAGAATACATCATATAACCTAAATATAACCAATATAGAAACCATGAAAAAACAACCATTAGATCACCATAATAACCAACAAGAATACTTATAGATCACAATAGGAAAATAACTCAGATTAACATATGAAAATTCCAACCAAGTCAGGGACTTCCACATACCACCCAACCATAGATTGATTGAACCAAAATATCTCTTTCAACCAATCACCCCCGTTCCATATTCCAAACATGAATGTGGGATCATAAGGGTTAAACCAAATCAAAACCAAACAGAGATTCTAGAGGCAAAACCACTTCAATCCTCCACCATAGTGATTACACCTTATCGGTCCAGAAATGAGTAACAACAACCAGATCAATGCTTATCCAAGATGTACAATGCTCTAGGAACTAGTAACTCATCCCACAATCCCCAGGAAACCTGAACTATTTAAAGGATCTAAAGCATTTGTCCTAACCCATGGGCTCTAGGGACTAGTAACTCAACCCACATCCTCCAAGTAACCCAAGTTGTTTAAGGGCTCTAAAGAATTTGTTCCAACCCTCAGCCATAGGAAATATGAGAACCAATCAGAGAACCAAGTGGGAAAACCACTACATCATGGCTATCTAGGAAATAGTAAGGCAATGCTAAAACTAATGTTAATCTAGGAAAAAAACCATGCCAATGACAACACATAACAAAGGAATCACATGCATATACCATGCATCAAAAAATAAACAAGGAAATCACACATGAAACCTCTTACTTTTAAAGCAATCCAACTATAGTTGTTGATCCAACTGTTTCATTCCGCTTCCTAGATTTCCTTTCCCTGCCCATTTTTTTCTTTCTTGCCTCTCTCCAAATCCAATAGAATGCTAGAGTTCTCCAAGAATACTCTAAGTGTGCAACAATGTAAGAGAGCCAAATGCTAAACTACCAAAAGCTAGCAACTGTTTCTTTAATGCCTCTATTTTCTTCATTTTTCCTCATTTCTCCTCTAATTTCCCTTGCATGCAAATTTATGTCTCTTCAACTTCCTTTTCTCCTATTTTCCTTTATTTTAATAATTAAATACAAATTATTAGCTCTTTTCCGGTTATATTTCCTTTTCCAATTTCCATAGCCATAAATAAACCACAAGCGATGACCACTATAATGTCTTTCCGAACATTTAGCTTGGAATACATGTCCCATAGAATGAGTTGTTTCCACTATAAAATGCACTATGTCCTTGGATGTAACTCTCCCTATGGTTCCACCTACAATACAGACCAAAAAATCAAATGATTAGCATCCCAAGAAATATCTCTTAAGTAATGAATATGCAAGACGTCATGAAATTTCATTGTAGGTGGAAACGTAAGTCTATAATCCACTAGTCCAATCCTCTCAAGGATCTCAAAAGGCCCAAAATACCAAGGTGCCAACTTGGCACATGAACCAATACTCAAGGAGCTCCTCTTGGGCTTGATGCACAAGTACACATGCTCCCCAAACTAAAACTCGAATTCTCTATGATGATCTAAATAACACTTCTTCCTGTATTGTGCTTACTTTAATTTCCTTTTGATAACCCACATCTCATGCTTTATCTTAGCCAACATATCCAATCCAATTAGAACCTTGTTCACTAGATCACTCCAGCTAATAAGAGTATTACAACTCCACCCATAAAGAGCCTTAAATGGACTCATCCTTAAGGATTCCTCATACCCATTGTTATATGAAAACTCTACCAATGGAAGATACTCCTCCCACTTCCTCTGTTGACGCATGACATACATCCTCAACATGTCCTCAAGAACCTTGTTGACCCTATGTACCTGTCCATATGGCTGTGGATGATAAGCCATACTGAAAGCTAAATTTGTCCCAAAGCTTGCAAAAAAAATCCTTCCAAAACTTGGAAGTGAACTTGGCATCTATGTGTCATATGATCTTCTTGGGAACACCATGCAACCTCACTATCTCCTTGACTAAGATCTGAGCTACATCACTAATTGAATTTGTAGAATTCATTGCAATGAAGTGAGCTACCTTGCTTAACCTGTCAATCGAAACCATGATGGAATCATGTTGTCTCGATGTGCTCGGAAAACTTGTAATGAAGTCCATGGAAATGACCTCCCATTCCTATTTTTGAATCAAAATAACTGGCTGCAAAAAACTAGTTGGGTGCTTACACTAAACTTTTACTTGCTGAAATCCAAACATTTTACAAAAAACTCAACCACCTATTTCTTCATATTCGACTAATAATTGAAGTTCTTAACAGTTTTCAAAGTCTTCTAATATCCCAGGTGGCCTGAATATGGCTTGACATGAAACTGCCTCAAGATGAACTTCTTCAACTCACTGCCATGAGGTGATACTCCTCATCCCTATCACCTTCATCATGATGTTGCAATATCTTCTTCAACTACTGATACCTACCATCATGCTAGCTTGCATGCAAGATCCACTCCTCTAAATTTGTCTCATATGAACTGAAAAATGAAATGTGATTTACATGCACTCTCCTACTGAGGGAATTTCCAACTTTGTTATCCTTTCCTTTAATGTATCTGATCTCAAAATCAAGATCACTGAGGGTAGCCAATCATTTAGATTTCTTGGCATTCAAATTAGGCTGGTCACGAGATTTATGCCACTGATCAGAACAAATGTCCTACCAAGAAGATAATGTATCCACATCTTCAATGCATGAATAATAGTTTCCAACTCAAGATCATGAGTCACATAGTTTCGCTCATGCTCATTCAAATTCCTTGATTCATAGCACACTACCTATCCTTCTTACATTAGGATTCCACTAAGAACTTCCTTGCAGGCATCTGTACAAACCAAAAACTCTTTGTCAAGATCTACAATATTCAAGACTGGAGCATTTGTCAAGAAATGCTTCAGCTACTCCAAACTAGTTGCACACTCCTTTATCCATTCAAACTTCTTTCCTTTTCTATGCAAATATGTGATAGGATAGCCAATCCTTGAGAAGTTCCTAATGACCCTCCTGTAGTAACTTTCTGGCCCCTGAATGATCTGACCTCATCCACATTCCTAGGAGTTGGCTGCTCCATGATAGATTTAATATTTTCTCGATCTAATATTATCCTTTCCTTGGAAAAAACATGTCCCAATTGATGAACCTGAGCTTGAATTAAACTGCACTTGTTGAGCTTGGCATAAAACTAAAGCTCTCTCAGCAATATTAACACTGCTTCCAGGTGCTCCGCATGCTCCTCCTCATTCTTAAAGTATATCAATATATCATGAATAAACACTATCACAAACTTGTCCAGATAAGGATGCAACACACTATTCATAAAACACATGAAAGTGGCTAGAGCAATAGTAATACCAAAAGGAACCACCACAAAATCATAGTTCCCATAAATTGCCCAAAATGCAGTCTTGTAGATGTATTCTTCTTTGATGTGCACTTGATAATATCCCGACCTTAGATCAATCTTTGAGAATACTGCTGCTACCATTAGTTGATCAAACAAATCATCAATCCAAGGCAATGGTTACCTGTTCTTGATCATCACCTTGTTTAACTTCCTGTAATCTATGCCCAATCTAAGCGTACCATCCTTCTTCGTAAAAAACAATATTGGTACACCACAAGGTGATACACTTGGCCTTATGCATCCCTTATCAAGCATTTCCTTAAGCTATAACTTCAATTCCACCAATTATGGAGTCCTCATAATGTAAGGTGCTTTTGATGATGATGTTGCTATTAGCATCAAGTCAGTAGTGAAGTGCACTTCCATATGATGTGGTAACTCTGGAATCTCTGCAATAAGCACATCTTGAAACTATTTCAAAATTGGATACTTCTTTATAACTTCATCATCCTCAACATCATTCCCTTTTTCACTAGAAATATACACCGCAAATAAAAAAATCCTTTCCTTTGGATGGGATTTTCTTGCATGGATGTAACCATTATCACTGATGTAGTATTCTTGACTCCCTACAAGACTCTCCTTTCCCCATCATCATCCAAGCACTCAATAGCCTTATCATAACTATCCACCCTGGTCCTATAAATGAACAACCAATCCATGCCAAAAATCATACTGTATGAACCCAAAGGAAGCACATTTAAATGTGTTATGTAGGCATACCATTCAACTCAAATGCAAAAGATCTCACTGAATGATGAACTCTTATCTTGTTCCTTGTAACCAATTGCACCAACAAATATTCTGCATGCACTTCTGTATTCAAGCCACACTTATTCACTAGGTTAGGACTGGTATAACTATAGTTAGATCCATGATCAATCAAAATAGAAACAACTTGATCACAGATCATACCTTCCATCTCAATAATGGATGCCTGATGATCGACCTACTTATTATCCAATGCTACATAAATCCAAGGAATACTCTAGCCCACTAAAAGTGATGCCCACTATAAGGAATACAAGTGATGCCCACTATAATGTTTTTCCTAACATTTAACTTGGAATACGTTTCCCATGACCTTGCTTTTATTTTATTTACATAGAAAATCAACAAGGGGCTATTACAAACCCCTCCCCCTTTGGGGAACACCATCCTTAGTGTTCAATGAAGCTTATAACCAACAAAAAGATGCTGCCCATGGAGATTTATAACACAATGCGATGCAACATTTACATCATACCTAGCCACTGAAACCATGAAAACCATATTTCTTACTCGACCCTTATTACACAACTCAATGCAATATTTTAAACATACTACTTCTTGAAGCTTTATAACACAACTCATTGAAATATTTATAACATACTACTTATTGGAGCTTTATAACACAACTCATTGCAATATTTACAAAGTAATTCTTATTGGAGCTTTATAATACAATTCATTGTAGTATTTACAATATACATATGCATATATAAACATAAACCAAAACACATATACTAAGCACATCTTCTGAACCAACAAATAAGGAAGGATATAAATCCCACATCTGATCAACCATCTCTGATGTGGCTTCATTGGGCCCAAAGTGCTTCCACTGCACTTTAAATTGCTCTACTGCTCGGTTACATAGCATGAGTTGTTTTTGCTACAAAATGTGCTATGTCCTTGGATGTAACTCTCCCTATGTTTCCACCTGCAATATAGACCAAAAAATCACATGATTAACATCCTGGGACATATCTCTTAAGTAATGAAACATGCAAAATATCATGGAATTTCACTGTAGGTGGCAATGCAAGTATGTAAGCCACTGGTCCAATCCTCTCAAGGATCTCAAAAGGCCCACAATACCAAGGTGCCAAGTTGGCACATGACCCAATCCTCAAGGAGCTCCTCTTGGGCTTGATATGCAAGTATACATACTCCCCAACCTAAAACTCCTTGAATGCTCTATGATGATCTGCATAAGTCTTCTGTCTGTCCTATGCTTACTTTAATTTCCTTTTAATAACCCGCATCTCTTGCTCCATCTCAGCCAATATATCCGATCCAATTAGAACCCTATTCACTATATCACTCCAACTAATAAGAGTATTACAACTCCACCCATAGACAACCTTAAATGGACTCATCCTCAAGGATTCCTCATACCCATTGTTATATGAAAACTCTACCAATGGAAGATAATCCTCCCACTTCCTCTATTGATGCATGACATCATCCTCAACATGTCCTCAAGAATCCCGTTGATCCTATCTATCTATCCATATGTCTGTGGATGATAAGCCATACTGAAAGCTAACTTTGTCCCAAATCCTACAAACAACTCCTTCCAAAATCTGGAAGTGAACTTGGCATATCTGTATGATATAATCTTCTTGGGAACACCATGCCACCTCACTATCTCCTTGATAAAGATCTGAACTACATCACTAGTTGAATTTGTAGAATTCACTGCAATGAAGTGAGCTACCTTGCTGAACCTCTCAACCGAAACCATGATGAAATCATCTTGTCTTGATTTCCTTCGAAAACTTGTAATTAAGTCCATGGAAATGACCTCCCATTTCTATTTTTGAATCGAAATAGTTGGTTGCAAAAAACTAGTTGGGTGCTTACACTGAACTTTTACTTGCTGACAATCCAAACATATTGCAAAAAACTCAACCACTTATTTCTTCATATTCAGCCAATAATAGAGCTTCTTAACATTTGTCAAAGTCTTCTAATATCCCGGGTGGCTTGAATATGGCTTGACATGGAACTCCCTCAAGATGAGCTTCTTCAACTCAGTGTTATTCGACACATAAATCATGTTCCTAAATCTGACCAAGTGATCTTCCGTGAGGTGATACTCCTCATCCATATCACCTTCATCATGCTGTTACAATATCTTCTTCAACTACTGATACCTACCATCATGCTAGCTTGCATGCAATGTACTCTCCTCTAATTTTTTTTCATATGAACTGACAACTAAAATGTGATTTACATGCACTCTCGTACTGAGGGAATCTGCAACTTTGTTATCCTTTCCTTTAATGTATCTGATCTCAAAATCAAACTCACTGAGGGTAGCCAATCATCTAGATTTCCTGGCACTCAGATTAGGTTGGTCATGAGATCTATGCCACTCATTAGAACAAACGTCCTACCAAGAAGATAATGTCTCCACATCTTCAATGCATGAATAATAGCTATCACCTCAAGATCATGATTCAAATAGTTCGTTCATGCTCATTCAAATTCCTTGATTCATAGCACACTACCTATCCTTCCTGCATTATGATTACACCAAGAACTTCCTTGCAAGAATTTGTACAAACCAAAAACTCTTTGTTAGGATCTACAATATTCAAGACTGGAGCATTTGTCAATAAATGCATCAACTACTCCAAACTAGTTGCACACTCCTTTATCCATTCAAACTTATTTCCTTTTCTATGCAAAGATGTGATAGGATAGACAATCCTTGAGAAGTTCCTGATGACCTTCCTGTAGTAACTTTCTAGTCCCATGAATGATCTAACCTCATCCACATTCCTAGGAGTTGGTTGTTCCATGATAGATTTAATATTTTCTCAATCCAATATTATCCCTTCCTTGGAAACAACATGTCCCAATTAATGAACTTGAGCCTGAATGAAACTGCACTTGTTGAGCTTGGCATAAAATTGAAGCTCTCTCGACAATATCAACACGCTTCCAAGTGATTTGCATGCTCCTCCTCATTCTTAAAGTATATCAATATATCATGAATAAACACTATCACAAACTTGTCCAGATAAGGACGCATAACACTATTCATAAAACACATGAAAGTGGCTAGAGCGTTAGTAATACCAAAAGGAACCACCACAAAATCATAATTCCCATAACTTGCCCAAAATTCAGTCTTGTAGATGTCTTCTTCTTTGATGTGCACCTGATAATATCCCGATCTTAGATCAATCTTTGAGAATACTCTTCTACCTTCAGCTGATCAAACAAATCATCAATCTAAGGCAATGGGTACCTGTTCTTCATCGTCACCTTGTTCAACTTCCTGTAATCTATGCCCAATCTGAGGGTACCATCCTTCTTCCTAAAAGACAATACTGGTACACCACAAGGTGATACACTTGTCCTTATGCATCCCTTATCAAGAATTTCCTTAAGCTATAACTTCAATTCCACCAATTCTGGAGTGCTCATCATGTAAGGAGTTTTTGATGCTGATGTTTCTCCTCGCATCAACTCAATAGTGGAGTCCACTTCCCTATGAGGTGGTTACTCTGGTATCTCTGCAATAAGCACATCTTGAAATTGTTGCAAAATTGGATACTTCTTCACAACTTCATCATCCTCAACATCCTTCCCTTTGTCACTAGAAATATACACTGCAAATAAAAAAATCCTTTCCTTTGGATGGGATTTTCTTGCATGGATGTAACCATTATCACTGATGTAGTATTCTTGACTCCCTAGGAATATATATACCATGTAGGAATTTACAGGGTAAGTTCCTCAGACAGAACACCAAAGGACACCGCTCACAAACAGATCACAGATCAATACACCAGTATTTTGACGTGGTTAAAACCCTCAAAGAGGGAAATAGTCCACGGCCTGAGCCAATGTGGCTACTACAGGCAATTTATTAATAAAAGAATGAAAATTTACATAAGCTTCTCTCATGCACGGTGAACCTACAAATGACCCTCATGCGCTTTAAATAGAATTCATGGACCAATCGGGTGTCAAGCCACGGATCAAGTGTCGGTAATACCGAGGAGAGAATGAACCGTCGGATACACTACATATCGTGACCGTCAGATTGTAAGTTACAAATGTACATAGTAAAGAAACACACTTTACCTAACTCTATACTATACCAAGTTATACTTAACTATTCCTATGTGTCAGAATATCCTAACACAAGACTCTCCTTTACCCATCATCATCCAAGCACTCAATAGCCTTATCATAACTATCCACCCTGGTTGTATAAATGAACAACCAATCCATGCCAAAAATCATACTGTATGAACCGAAAGGAAGCACATTTAGATGTGTTGATGTAGGCATACCATTCAACTCAAATGCAAAAGATCTCACCTAATGATGAACTCTTATCTTGTTCCTTGTAACCAATTGCACCAACAAATATTTCGCATGCACTTCTGTATTCAAGCCACACTTATTCACCAGCTTAGGACTGCCATAACTATAGTTAGATCCATGTGTTGAGTCCCAAACCTGCACTTCCCTATATACCCTTTCAGCCTTCTTTTTCCATTTACTTCATTCACCCAACTGTCAAATCATTGCATATTAGTCTAAAAAGAGCTTATGAAATTGTTTCCTAACTATGTTTATGACTGTTGTTTGATTTAGATTTTTTTTGTTCAAACAACTGCGGAAACTTGTCACTTTCCGCAGCCAGCCCAAGTTTCCGCAGCCATTTTGTCAAAGGCTATGTTACAGGTGTCCAATGGAGAAACCAACCACATGGGCAGGATGCAAGTGACGTGTACATGGAGTGTGTCCCCTCAGATCAGCCAAATCACTCATAAACGGTCATGGTCAATGATGGTCAAAGGAAGGCCAAATGAGGAATTTTGTGGTGGCACGACCCTGTTTTTCCCACGCGAAGGTTTGCGTGGCACGATCCTTAGTTTTCTGGAGGTACTGGCACAACTGTCGATCAGCCCGTGAACTGAATCGAGCAGCCACCACTCCATGGATTCAACTGCCATAATGACCATAACGCTAGATCTCAGGCCATGGAGAGTTACATGTTTCTTGGCAGCATAAAATCTAGGAATTAGTTGCAAGCATTTTCACTTATAAATAACGCGTTGATATACGCTGGATATTTAGTTTTTGAGATGTAATTTTGACTGTTGTTATCAACCCATTGTACTGCACTTTAATATATGAGAAGACAACATTCCTGAATTCGATTTGTGACTAAGTAATTGGCTGGCCGAGGTTACAGAGGGCCCCTGTACACCAAAGCTTTGTATAGTTTCTTACTTGCTTTCATTTATTGTTTTTTTATAATCATTACTTGTATATATTTTGTGCTGTTTTGATGTTCATTGCTGTCCATATTTCCTTTATGTTTTTTTCCATATCTGTTAGCTGATCAATGCTTCTTTTACAAGTTTTTGTAGGGAGCCCGGGAAAATTTACATATTTTTGATAACTATTGACACGAGATCATCTTGTCCTTTCTGCTGATTTTCATTTACTAAGTTAATTCCAACATTGTCATTTCTTTCAAGTTTTGTTTTGCTTAATGAATTTCCTGCCATTTAGACATCATATTACTTACCTGTTTATGATTTCCTTTCTATAGCCAAGCGGCTCAATTAGTAAGGAATCAGAATATTACTTGTTGTAGTATGATTTAGTTTTCTTTCCTGCAAGTTAGAGATTGAATTACTTATTTCATTTTCAAGAGTTGAAATATGAATGAGTAGTTAAATCTTAGTTTCCTTTTATGCAATTTAATTTCCTGCAATTTAGATATCATAATACTCAGCTTGTTTATGATTACTTCCATAGCCGGAGTGAGTCGAAAGGTGAAGGGTCAAAGTATGGGTTGAAGTAGTGTGATTTAGTTGTCTTTGCTTTCAGTCTTTGAGTTGCTTTAAGTTCAGTTTTTATTTTCTTTTTCATACAGCAGTAAGGATACTGGGCTATTGTCACTAGTTCATTGTTTTGGTACATTTACTTCTTTTGAGAATTGATTTCATTACAGTCAGTTTGGAAACCTTCTTTTTGAGAACTTTTAAGTTTGGAAAATCATTGTAGAAATCACCATTACCATCCATACTTAATTTTCAATTTCGCCATCTCACACTAGGGAATCCACAGAAGATAAACCCAAAAGCAAACTAAAAAAACTCAAAAATGACAAAATACTAAGAAAAAGGTTATCTTGCACATACAGTGCGCTTCACTTCATCAGTTTACGACTCTCGGATTGACATTTTAAATAGCAATTTAGGACATACTAAATTGACCAAACAGTAACGGTGTGACACAATGTTCATCATACACATGAAGTTGGCTAGAGTATTGGTAAGACTAAAAGGAACCACCACAAACTCATAATGCCCATACCTTGTACAACATGTAGTCTTATAGATGTATTCTTCTTTGATGCACACCTGATGATATCCTGATCTCATATCAATATTTGAAAATACCGCATCTCCCTTCAGCTGATCAAACAAATCATCAATTTGAGGCAATGGATACTTGTTCTTGATGGTTATCTTGTCCAATTTCCTGTAATTAATGCACAATATGAGAGTATCAACCTTATTCTTTTCAAATGAAATTGGTGCTCTGTAGGGAGATACACTTGGCCTTATGTATCCCTTATCAAGCATATCTTTAGGCTACAAATTCAGTTCCACCAACTCAGCAGTGCTCATCCTGTATGGTTCCTTAGGTGTCAATGTTGGTCTAGGCATCAAATTAATAGAGAAATCCACCTCCCTATGAGGAAGTAGCTATGGAATCTCTGTAGGGAATACATCTTGAAACTATTGTAAGATATGATACCTCATCAAGACTTCACCATCCTCATCATCCAACCCTTTTTCACTGGAGATATTTACTGCAAATAATAAACATCCTTTTCTGTAGTTGCGCTTAGCTTGCATGGTTGTAATCCTCCTCACTGATATAGGATTTTAATTTCCATGCAAGGCTCTCTTATATCCAGTCTCATCCAGACACACAATGGCTTTCTCATAACAATATACCTCAGTCCTCTGAATAAACAATCAATCCATGCCCAATAGCATCCTATATGCAGCCAAAGGAAGAAAATTCAAGTTTGTTGTTGTAGGCATGACATTAAGATCAAACGCACAAGACTTCACCCAACAGTGAACTCTTATTTTGGTCCCTGCAACCAACTGCACCAACGAAGATTCAACATACACTTCCTTTTCGAAATGACACTGATCCACCAATTCAGAACTAATATAGCTATAATTTGATCTTTGGATCAATCAAAATAGAAACTAGTTGATCACAAAGCTTACCTTCCATCTTGATGATGGATGCCTAGTGGCCTATCTACCTGTTATCAACTGCTTCGTAGATATAGGGAATGCTCTAAGCTACATCCCTGTTGACACCTAATCATCAGGATTGGGTGAATAACTAAAATTGATTAAATAGATAATAAGAAATATGAATAGTCACCGGGAGATGAAATGAACAGTCTCTCCCTGATGTATATAATAAACACCAACTTGAATGAACATCAATGAATTGTTTTTGAGGAGTTGCTGCCTGGTCTGACATGGTATCAAAGCCAGCTCCCAAAATTAGCTTTTGCATAACTCTTAGTTTCAGTTTCTTGCCTATTTTCTGCCTATTTTGCAGAAATCACACCTCTGCCTGGTGTCAGTTGCCTGAAGGTTGCTCCATACAGTGTCATGTACGTTTTTGAATAGTCCGCCCTCCGTACAGTGTCATAAATGTTTTTTGAACATTGTGCCCTCCATACAGTGTCATATGCGTTTTTATATTTCCTCTGAATAATCGTCTGCTTCGTTGGAATTGCAATGACAGTTGTGGGATCTGAAGCCATGCACCTGAGGCCTGGACCCATTGTCATATGCGAGCCTTAGACCAACTCAGGAATCTGGTGTAGTTTCGTTGTTGTATCCGTTGTAGTGGCAACGTCCACTAAACCTCTCCGCCACAGCGTCCAGTGCAGCATGAGACATCACCACTGCGTTTGGCTCCCAAGTTGGCCAGCATTCCATTGTTGCTCTACGAATCCAACCTCACGCGTTCCCCTACTCTCTAAGGCACATGAAACTTCCCAGAAGAAAGCTGCCAGACCTCCGCTAGCTAGTCTGCCCGCGTTCCATTACAAGTCTTTGGATTCCTTGACATTGAGATGGTTGCCAAAGCTGACCCAAGTTCCATATGAGAGCTACGTCGACCCAGTCTCCAAGCTCTCTCCATGCAATTATCTACAATAAGTAACCTCGTGTTTCCATTGTATTGGCATTAGTAACTGTGTATAATCCTGGAGCTGCGTTGAACTATGGTAATATTCCCACAGTTGCATTCAACTGTGGTAATATTCCAATTGCTTCGGCAGAGAGGGTAATAAAGAACAATGGAACATTGAATTATCTGAGATTGCCCGAGATGGTGCTAGTGGCGACGACAATGGTGGTGGAGGCAACTATTATCAATGCGATGACATGGTATTTTGACATGGTATGAGATTGCCCGAGATTGCCCGAGAGCCTCGGTATCACTGTTGTAAGCCTCTGTATTACTAAAAAGAAAAAAAAAAGGTGTTGAGCATGATAATATATTGGAAAGAAACAATTTGCTCAAGATTTTTTTCCTTACTTTATTAGTCATTCTGGGTTTGTCGAGGGCATGAATGCTTGAGCATAAAATAAGGTTGAAAATACAAATGGTGATATTCTATATGGATAGAATATAGTTTTTCTCTTTGTATATTAAATAAATTTCTTACCTAATCAAGAAGGAACAATAAGACTATATTATTTTGAAGCACATTTTTGCTAGTAGAAGTACTTTTTACAGTATATAGATTTTATAGTACACAAATTTTTTTCTAGCAGAAGTAATTTTTTACAGATTTTACAATGCATTCAATCATATCCATTGTGGGAATAGTTCTAGCTAGCAAGGAGAACTATCCTAAATGGTCCTGGATGATAAAACACACCCCCGTTTTCAATGAGTTGTGGAAAGGAGTATGTGTTGGAGATAGAGACAAAGAGCTAGAACAACCTACCTCAGACAAAGAGTTCGCCATTTGGGAAAATAAGAATAACAAAGCCTATGCATTAATTGCAGCATCTATAATTGAAGAGGTGAGTCGCCATATTTCGCCATTTTCAACTGCTTTCGAAGCCTTACAAAAGCGGGAAGAACTCTATGACTCACATTCTGCACTTGAAGTTGTTCAACTCATTATTAAACTCTTCACTCTTTAATTGCAAAATAGTGATCTTGTTGCTCTTGCATCTGAAGTAAAATCTATAATGCATGATATCAAAGCCACTAAGGTTGAATTGGATATTCCTCTTATCACTTTTCTCAAGGCACTTTATCCTACTTACTCCAATTATCTTGAGTCATTGCAAGAAAATGGATATCTCAAAGATATTACCTTTGACTCTCTTGTGAAAAAATTTGCTGAAAGAGAGAAAGCTTTTAGAAAGAAGACAGCCCCTGAATCTTCTGAAGAGGTTGTGTGCCTTGCTCATAAAGAAAATAATCTTGCCCAAGATTCTTCGAGAGGAAGAGGTGGTCGGAGAGGAAGAGGAAGATATTTCAGAGGCAGGGGGCAGACACTCTCAAGGAGAAAAGTCATATTTGCACTGCATATGCTACAAAAAGAATGGATCACATGATGCCTCTACATGTAGGCTACCTTGGGACAAAATTGAGTAGCAAAGAAACCAACAGAAAGGTAAAACTAATGACACAGACAAAGGTAAAACACCTGAATCTGCCATTATGTTGTGGCACAATGTAATATCAGAATAAATGAAGATTTATTTAATGCTTCACTTGCTTCTTGGAAAAATGATTGGTTGCTTGATTCAGGAGCAAATTGCTACATGACTCATAGAAAAGATTTTTTTTGAAGAATTTACTGACAATGTTGATGGAGCAGTATACTTTGTAGACCAATCAAAAATCAAGCCATCAGGGCTTGGCACAACCAGGCTTAAATTGCCTGGTCTTCCAGACTTTTTTTCTGCATCATGTTCTATATTTCCCACAGCTGAAGAGAAACTTCTTGTCCTTGGTCCACATCCGCTAGCAAGGTCACTCCATTCATATGTTTTATGGCAAGCTTGAGGTGAGAAAAACATCTAACCACTCACTTGTCATGAGTGGAATAGAAGAAGAAAGGCTTCTCAAGCTGCAAGGTACCTTTTCTCGTGCACACCATTTCTCATACAATTCTCATTATGAAGAAGGTACACTTCCATTGAGTTTATTATGGCATGCTAGATTTGGACATTTGAACTATGACAACCTCCGCTTGTTGAAGAGAAATGGTGTTGCTGATTTGCCTACAATTCCTAGGAAACTTAAGCAATGTGATGCTTGTATTCTAGGAAAGCATAACAAACATTCTTTTCATGATTCACATTCAAGAGCACATAGAAAACTTGAACTCATTCATTCAGATTTATGTGGTCCAATGCTTGTTCCTTCTGCAAATGGAAATAAATATATGATGACATTTAGTGATGACTACACCAGAATGTGTTGGGTTTATTTATTGAAGAACAAATTTGATGCTTTTCAAACATTCAAGAACTTTCATGAATGGATTAAAAATGATGCACAATCTCATATTGGATCTATTCGCACTGATAATGGAAAAGAATATACTTCAAATGAATTTGAAAACTATCTTCACCAACATGGGATCAAACAGCAAATAACTATGCCTTATAATCCCCAACAAAATGGTGTAGCTGAAAGAATGAATAGGACAATCTTAAATATGGTACGCTCCATGATTTTTTTCAAAAATGTAAAGTTGATGTTTTTGGCTGATGCAGTTCTATGTGCTATATATATAAAGAATAGATGTCCATCTAATGCTATTAGAAACAAGACTCCATATGAAATGTGGTATGGGCACATTCCTTTGGTAAAGCATCTTAGGGTCTTTGGTTCCTCCTGTTATGCTTTAATACCAAAGGTACATAGAAACAAACTTGGTGCAAGAAGTCGTAAGTATATCTTCTTGGGGTATTCAAACACTTCCAAAGCATACCGTCTCTATGATGAAGTCAATAAAAGTTTGTTGTATCTAGAGATGTAATCTTTCTTGAATCATCCAAAACTGACAATGTTGTTGAGCGGAAACTTGATTGCTTGGTTAGATTCGCAAGCAAAATCATTTCAAGAATTTGATAATCAGATTCCACATCTTGAAGGGGGGATTCCTATACTAGATCAACATGTGGAATATTCTTCTGAAGAACTCTCTCCCCCGCATGAAACTCCAACAATGGATGATGCTTTAAGTGATGTGATTGATAGAATTGGGAGACTCAATCTTGAGTTAGTCCCAACTCAATCAACGGAACAGCCTGGACCATCTGAGAAAGGTCCCCCAAAGTGGCTGACAAAGACACTTGAAAGTGTTCATCCCGATGAGGTTGCAAAGACAGGGACTAGAAATTCAAACCGGAAAAATGGAGGTGATGTAGATGACTCTAATTCACTTGTTGATATGGATGTTTCTTATGATTGTGAATTGAATTTGTCTATAGATTTCGAACCAACTTCCTTCAAAGCAGCTGCTTCTCATGATGAATGGAAAGAAGCGATGCAAAAGGAGTATGATGCCCTGATAAAGAATGACACTTGGAAGCTGGTTGATCCTCCATTAAGAACCAAACCAATTGGCTACAAGTGGGTCTACAAGAACAAGTATAAAGCAGATGGCTCACTTGACAAGCACAAAGCTAAGCTTGTGGCAAAAGGTTTTGCACAGAAGGAAGGGGTCGATTATGAGGAGACTTTTGCCCCCACAACAAAATGGGCTACCATCCGAACACTTTTTGCCCTAGCAGCTCAGAACAGTTAGAAATTCCATCAAATGGATGTAAAAATTGCTTTCTTGAATGGAGATCTAAAAGAGAATGTTTTTATGTCCCAGCCTGAAGGATTTGTTGTGAAAGGACATGAACATAAAGTATGAAAACTTGTGAAATCCTTGTATGTCCTCAAACAAGCACTACGAGCCTGGTATGAAAAAATAATTGAGCCTCTTCTGAAACTCAATTTCAAACATTATGATCTTGATGATGCAAATTTATTTGCCAAGAAAGTTGGCAAAATAGTTGTATATCTTGTGGTATATGTAGATGATCTTTTGATGACAGGGAACAATGTAAGCTACATTTCATCCATAAAGAAGGAATTGAGGAAAGGTTTTTAAATGACTCATTTGGGCTATGTTCATTACTATCTTGGTATTGAAGTAACTCAACATCCGAAGTCCATATTCCTTTCTCAAAAGAAGTACATTGGAGATCTGTTGAACAAGTTTGGCATAACAAAATGCAATCCTCTTACTACTCCAATGGAACAAAACTTAAAGCTCACATCCATTGAAGTAAAAGAATTTGAGGATACAACAAAGTATAGACAACTTGTAGGAAGTCTCAACTACCTAACTCCTATTAGACCAAACTTTTCATTTGTTGTTGGAATCCTCTCCAGGTTTATGCAAAAGCCTTGTGAGGACATTGGTCTGCTGCAAAAAGAGTTCTAAGGTACTTGAAGGGAACTCAAGACTTTGGAATCAAGTATACACAGGTGGATGACTTCAAATTGATTGGATACTCTGATTCAGACTTCGATGGAGACAAAGAAACTGGGTTATCTACTTCAGGTTATGCTATGAGTCTTGGATCAAGAGTTGTCTCCTGGAGATCACGCAAACAATCAGTTCCAGCAGATTCCACAACAGAAGCAGAATATGTGGCAGTAGCTGAGGCAACAAAAGAAATTGTGTGGATCAGGAAAATTCTTGAAGATTTGCAGGTAAAACAAGTACAATCGACTCCACTCATGATTGACAATACCTTGGCAATAAAGTTGGCCAAAAACCCAAAGTTCCATGATCGAACGAAGCACATCAATACTAAATATCATCTGATTCGACATCATGTTGAGGAAAAAACAATCCATCTCTGCCATTGTTCCACTAATGAGAAAATTGCAGACATCTTCACCAAAGCGCTTGGAAGAGAAAAGCTTGAAAGATTAAGAAAGATGCTTGGATTCACCAACATCCCTTCAGATTAAGGGGGGGAATGTTGACACCTAATCATCAGGATTGGGTAAATAATTGAAATTGATGTAAATAAATAATAATAATTATGAATAATCACCGGGAGATGAAATGAACAGTGTCTCCCTGATGTATATAATAAACACCAACCTGAATGAACATCAATGAATTGTTTTTTAGGAGTTACTGCTTGGTCTGACAATCCCCAACTGTCTGTACCTCATGAGCAGTGTATAGCTGAGGCCTGACACCCTGATATGATGGAAAATCCTTCTTGCGATGGTCTCCACCCCAAGTGCAACACCTCAATGGTTCTCTTCCGATGCCTTTATTCTACTGCTCCACATGCTGAGACCCATGTCCTTTCTCAGCTGGATTGAACTTCTTATTAGGAGCCATATTTTCCTTCTTACCTGCATCTTGAGATCTTCCTCACTTCTTAAGCCATTTTACTTTATTATTCTTGCTACCCTTCTGATCACACTTGAACTCAGGCTTGTGCTTTGATTTTTCATAGTAATGCTTCAAATTTCTAATGACTTCCTCCAATGACTGAGGCTTATCAAACTCGATCCGGTGTTTGAATGATAATGGTAATCCACTGATGAACCTTTGGATCTTTTCTTTCTCATCCTTGAGATATGGAACATATCTCAATGGCTCTATAAATATGGTTGTATATTCTTCATCCGACATGGAACCCATCCCAAGATTATTGAATTCCTTAGCCTTTCCATCATAATACCTCTTAGTTACGTACTTCTTTTTGAAGAGTCTTTCAAATTATTCACAAGTTATATTCTCTTCCTTGATGCCCTTGACATGCTTGACATCTTCCCACCAAATATCTATTTTTCCTTTGAGACTGAAAGTAGTTATATTGGATTTCATATTCTCTAATGAATCATGAACACTGAAAAAATTTCTCATTCCAAGTAGCCATGCTTCTACATATTTTGATTTGGTCATCTCACCATCAAAAGTAGGAGGCTTAACTTTCTTGAATTCCCTTGGAAAATACTCCTTGTCACTCCTCCTATGATGATGTAAGCGGTGGTGGAGATGATCTTTCCTAAAAGTAGAGTTAGAATAAAATACATGCATACTAGCCCTCTTCTCAATTGTGCTCAAGGGCCTGCCACTCTTTATTGTATCATCATTGTCCATCCTATACTTTTTTTGAGACCGACTTTCATCTACACCATTAGTATTTTCTTCTTGTCTGTCTCCATGGTTGGTCCCCAACTGTCCATGTTTCTGTAAATATGAAAGGATTTGAAGAATAATTGCATTAACCGTATTTTACTTTTCTTGAGTTTTTTCAATACTTTCATGAGCTTCAACCAACCGCTCATTATGAGCTTTAGAAATTCTAATCTCTACCCTCAGACTTCTCAATGTGTCTGCTATATCATTAGAGTCTCTCTCTGCCTATTGCTCAAATGATTTCTCCCATCCCACTGATTTCTCTTCTAGCCTGCACGAGGAGTCATATGAATTGTACTCAACCACTCTGCTTTTCATCTCTTGATATTATATTTTCCTACAACATACCACTATTAGATAAACCAAATAAAAGATGTAATCAAAAGCATTACCTAAATTTATTTATGGTGAGGCTATTGTATCTGCACAGGTCAATCCAAATTAGCACGATACATAATAATATCAAGAGCATATAAGTTCATGCATGAATCAAGATGATAACACAAAATTGTAACACCATCACGTACATGGATACAACATAAATAGAAATAAAATAACCAACATGCATGTATGATAAACATATAGATATACATAACAATTTGCATTTACCCTATGGTCCAGTGTTGTGTACTTGGCTCTGATAACACTTTGTAACACTCCACCCCACATTTACCCACTTTTACATGCCTACTAGGGTAAACTTGAGTTGAGAGTTACTATGCATGACCCAATTTCCAAGATGTAGTTACGAAAATGGGGTCCACTTGTCCAGAATTAACTACAAACACCCAGAGACACATGATCACACTATTATCATCCTAACTTTTCTTGATGATCATTAGGGGTGATTTTAGGGGCGAATGTTCGCCCTTTGGCGAAATTAAGGGGTTTTAAATTTTTAGTGGGCGAATATTTTGTATCATAGTACATTTTTACAAATCACCTCAAATAGCCCACCTTATTTTAAGGGAGAGGGTAAAAAAGGTAAATTTAGCCCTTGAAATTAGGAGTTACAACCTTCCATTCGCCCATTTTCAAGAATAGGTTTTATTTAAGTGAATCCATTCGCCCATTTTCAAGAATAGGTTTTATTTAAGTGAATTCTATGGGCCAAAGGCCCAAACACCATATTTATAAAAGAGGTATGGTAAATTAATAAAAATATAAATAAATGAGAAGTATGGTAAATAAATAAAACATTTTTTATATTTACTCCATAAGTCACCTTATATACATGAAACAAATAAAAATATAAGTAAAGTGGAGGTATGGTAAATAAATAAAACGTCTTTTTATACTTAGTATGGTAAATAAATAAAAATATAACTAAACTAGACGCATGGTAAATAAATAAAACCTCTTTTTATATTTAGTCCATAACTCTCGTTCTATTTATGAAGTCTCAAGAAAGAGGTTTTATTTAAGTGAATCCTATGGGCCAAATACCATATTTGTAAAAGAGGTATGGTAAATTAATAAAAATATAAATAAACGAGAGTTATGGTAAACAAATAAAACAATTTTTTATATTTACTCCATAAGTCACCTTGTATTTACGAACACTAAAAAAATGTGTTATATTTAGGTGAAACCTATGGGAAAAATACTATGGAACAAATACCATGGACTAGATTGTTATTAATACCATGCAAAAAAACATTATTAACCCTAATATTAGTATTAATAAAAATAAAAATAGCACATGGTATTGACACATGGTATTCACCAAAATGGCACATGGTATTCACCTGGAATGTAGCCTATTTAAATGGGGAATTAAACCAGCATAGATCCATCTTTACTTTGGATCTACTAACCCCCGAGAGGTATCAAATATCATGATATGCAAACTAGCACAGAGTGAAAAAATATTTGATACCTCTCGGGGGCTTGGTGGATCAAGATGGATGTTGTAATTTAATGTATGTTAAACATTTTAGCTTGGTTAAAATAAAAATCAACTATTAATTTTAT
>APFE031084288.1:77471-104427 GCA_000404065.3 Pinus taeda
AAAAATATAAATAAACTAGACGCATGGTAAATAAATAAAACATCTTTTTATATTTAGTCCATAACCCTCGTTCTATTATGAAGGCTCAAGAAAGAGGTTTTATTTAAGTGAATCCTATGGGCCAAATACCATATTTGTAAAAGAGGTATGGTAAATTAATAAAAATATAAATAAGCGAGAGGTATGGTAAACAAATAAAATATTTTTTTATATTTACTCCATAAGTCACCTTGTATTATGAATGGTATGGTAAATTAATAAAAATATAAATAAACGAGAGGTATGGTAAACAAATAAAACATTTTTTTATTTTTTTTTATATTAATACCATGCAAAAAAAGATTATTAACCCTAATATTAGTAATAATAAAAATAAAAATGGCACATGTTATTGACCCATGGTATTCACCAAAATGGCACATGGTATTGACCCATGGTATTCACTTGGAATGTAGCCTATTTAAATGGGGGAATTAAACCAGAATAGATCCATCTTTACTCTGGATCTACTAACCCCCGAGAGGTATCAAATATCGTGATATGCAAACTAGCATAGAGTGAAAAAATATTTGATCCGATCAAGAGTAAAAATGGATGTTGTAATTTAATGTATGTTAAACATTTTAGCTTGGCTAAAATAAAAATAAAATAAAAATCAGCTATTAATTTTATTAATTTTTATAAATTACTAATAGTAATTTTAAGCTCCAGGTTTATGATAACCCATGGTATTGACCCATGGTATTCATGTGAGCATAGACTATTTAAAGGGGAAATTCTATCTTAGATCTATCTTAATTCTGGGTCTACCAAGTGCTCAGAGGGATAAATAGATTTCATCCCGCTAAGAGTGGTAGATGCGGAGTTAGTACTCAGAGGGATAAATAGATTTCACCCCCCTAAGAGTGGTAGATGTGGAGTTAAGATGGATATAGGTTGGTTTTTATGATAATGAATATATTAAATAGACTTAGGAAATTATATTGTAAAAACATCTTAAGGTGAATGGTTAAAGCATAAACATTGGACAAGTATATTTGTATACTTCTGTTTTAAACTGAAACAAATCCAGGGCTAAAAGGAATGGATTGATTGCACTAGTCATCCTTCTATAACTTTCCAACATATGCTGGAGTAAACAGATTGTAATTTGGGTAATTTTTCTAATTACAAACGGGAACATACTTGTGTATTGGCAGGGTGGTTACGAGGTCCCTAGAAGTGGAGTAAACAGATTGTAATTTGGGTAATTTTTCTAATTGCAAACAGGAACATACTTTTGTATTGGCAGGGTGGTTATGAGGGCCCTAGAAGATGAATTTGAATTTTTCTTGGTTTTATATATAATATTAGGTTTTTTCTCATGCTTTCTGTGAATGGCACGGGTGAATTTTATCTTACACCCACTAGATTATCGATATGTAATTTCGGTAATTTTGATTTCAAAAGATATTTTAAAGAAATGCAATGATTTCATTTGTGTATTCAATAAACACAATATTTTATAATTGAGTAAAATATTCGCCATGCCTGGTGAGAGATTCGCCAAAAAATTATATATACATATCATATTATTGATAAAATCGCCTTTCATTTTTCCTATATACCATGGAGATTCGCCCATTTATTATACATGTAAATTTAGGGGGGGTTCTTGAAATTTTCCCTGATTGATCATTTTCCCTAAGCTTAGACCACTCCTTGACCTAGATTACTTCTCAAACACACGGATACATGCCTATTAGTGTGAGCATAGGTCTCCAGCCGCACAGATAACCTTTGTACGATTGCGACCAAGATCTCCTAGTTCTCACATTAGGACCACATACCTTGTTCCAGAAATTTAGGGCCAACATTCAAGACAACTGCCTAGAATTTTCCAAAAAATTGTGGAAGACTTGTTTAAGTATTCATACTCTATTCTTAGGCTCTGTTGTGGCTCATGTTTTCCTAGCACATATTATTCATTTTTACAAACACTTTGTGACTGTGGTACCAATAGTCCAAGAATGCATAGTGTGTTCATTGTTTTCATTAGTTTCATCAAATGTTCATCAAGAAGGATTGTGACCTGCCCATACTAATTGCAATAAAACACAGATTATCTCATCCATCCAAATAAATTATCCAAGAGCATGTCAAACCACGAAACAAATCAATAACAAGAGCACTTCATATAACAAGAAATACATTATGCATGTAACATACACTTAACCAGTAACATAATCAACACATTAAACCAAAACTTGTTCTCATTGATATTCATTAAATAATAACACATATTAACATATGCATAGTACCAACTAAGTCAGGGACTTCCACATTCGACTTGACCATATATTGGGTTGAACCAATCCTTTCTTCTAGTCCAATCACCATCATGCCATATTCCAAGCCTGAATTTGGGATTACATGGGATAAACCAAAACATAACCAATCTAGGAATCTAAAGGAAAACCACCTCTACCCTCAAGCCACAATGATTTCACCTAACATTGGGTCCAGAAATCACCAAAACAAAAACAAGATTGGATGCCTCAAAATTTATTCACCATTCTTGGAGGATTTTTCTTATCTCCGCCCACCTTCCAAGGGCTCACCCGGAGAAAACCATCTCCACTCTTAACGCTTGGTATTTTCTTGAGACCACCTCAACTAAGATCCAAAATATATTGGAATCCAAAGCTCAACCAAAAAAGGAACCCACTACATCATGGCTATCCAGGAAATGGCATAAGAAAAGGTTGTATATGACTGTCAATCTAGGAAAATATCCATGCCAATGATAAAAAAATTGACCAAAAAATAAATGCATGAACCATGCATTCAAATCCAATCAAGATAATCAAACATGCACATTATTACTTGCAAAAAATACTCCTATTGGCCGCTCTTTTCTTTCTTATTTTATGACCTTTCTAGCTGTTGTTCAAACTTTCTTCTTGGATGCCACTCAAATTACTCTTATGCCACTTGCTTTCCTTTCCTGTATCTTGCTTGTTTTTCTTGTGTCCTAGTGTTGCATCTTCTCCCTATTTTTCCTCTCTTGTCCCCAAAGATAATGTTAGAATGTCCTCTCTCCATTTTTTTCTTCATTTTTCCTTGCATGCATATTCTTTTACTATTTTTACCCTTTTCTTGTCTCTTCCTCTTCCCCACTTGATGAAGTGGAATTTGTTTCATTTTCATATATTTCTTTTGCATTTTTGTCTCAAGTCCTTGCTCGCTTGTAATAATTAATTTGCCATTTATTTCCTTTTCCCTCTTGCCAATGTAAATTTCCATAGCATAATTAACCACATGTGTATCCAAATGTAAGATTTACCCCTCATTCACCTTGGAATACATGTCCCATTACCTTGATTCGATTTTTACCTTTATAATGTCCATACATTATTTATTTACATGAAAATCTAACCTAGGGTTGTTACAATATATCAGTTCTCATTACCTGTTAGAATTACGAAACTTTGATGGTAGAGGGGGGGTTCATCATTTCTTCCTACTTTCATCTCACCCCCACACCCCCCTAATGTTTTACATAAACACCTGCTCACATTAGGGTGGGTCTTATTAGAAAAAATACAATTTCCAATTTTAGTTGCAGACCCCTAGGCTAGGTAGGCCTTCTATGGCAATAAAGTTTAAACAATACTTATGTTCATGTTAAGTTCTAGTCCTTATTATCTTTAGAACAACCTTTTACTATTACCAGTATCCTTGATGGTGATGTCGATTTCTACTCCATTGATTGACTAGCTACATTTCCCTTATGCATTTTATACAAGAACCTCCAACATCTTGTCACTTTTTGTAATCATCTCTCTTAGATAGGAAAATTGGTGGTTGAGCAAGTTGGCATTTGTTATCCAGTGGTTTTCATTTATGTTAACTCTTTTCATTGATGTCAAGCTTAGGAAGAAGTCTAAAATCTCTTGCAAAGTCCTTGGTTGGTAGTTCTCATTAAGACCTTTCCAATGGTACATGGTACTATGCTCATCTCCAAAGGAAGAAGAAGGTAGACATGGTAAAATCTAAGATAGGGGTCTAAGGTTCATGGTTCTAGTGATAGCTACATCGGTTCATCGAGCATCTAGGTCATTTGAAGGCATAACAAAGAAGTACACTTGAAATTCCCCCATACTGGATTTCACTGGACCAATTCTAAACTATAGAACAAATCTTAGGAGGAACAATAATAGGTGGTAGGAGAAAGAGTTGTAAGTAACCAATCCCAACCCCTAATGATAGGGAACTAGGTTAAAGCACTTATGTACTTGTCAAACCGCCAAGTCTTGTCAAAGTGAAAACAACAAAAAGGTAGCAAGTGGTGAGCAATAGGTGACAAGGTGGAAAAGCCACTAGTTATAGGGTCTTCAAACTAAACACCAAGGTTCTTATCAAATCATTGAGTGAAAAATAAACTGCACTTAACATTGTAATGAGCAACGAGCAATGGCCGAGACATGTGGAAGGACAAATGGAATCTCCACATAAGTTTCCAGGTCACATAGATGATGATGTGGTACTGAAATGATGTGGCTAAGCATATGACTTGGTTAACTATTAGCATGACACATGGCAAATGGAATCGCCCCTTTTGAGTGTCCAAATGGAATTTTTTGGGTGACATGTGGCACCACCTAGATGATGCCACATGTAAATATGACAATAGAATGATGTTAGATAAAGGTGGAAGTGATATGGCAACTGAGTTAGGAAATTTTTGAGACTCACGCTAGGGATGTTCATGTGTTTGCAGGGACATGCAACTATTTTTGGAAACAAGTTGAGCCCAAATGACAAGTTAATGGGTCCAATCCGTTGATGTGGCACTGAAGTGGTTTGGGAGTGAATACAACAAATTTGCCCCACCCCCCTCTACATATTAAACCTCAAATAGCAAGTTGGGGGGGTGGGCAGGGGCGGGGTCGGGGGGGGGGGGGGGGGTTGGTTGGGGTGGGTGGGGCGGGAGAGATGCATCCTCTTACATTAGATAAAAATAAATAAATAAATCTCACATGAAGCATTAAAACGAGATGTCGGGATTTAAGTCACACAAACGATGACAATTTTCACCCCCTATCATCAATAGTCAGAAAGACCCCCGGTGGGGGCGGCGTGAAATGAATCTTAGCCATTGATCTAATTCACATTAAATACATGTTCTAAAGCATCATGGATGTTTTCAATGGATAAGTTGCTTGGAACTAAGTGCTTAAAGGCCTAATATTGTTGTTTTGGGCCATGGTCACATGTAATTGGGAGCTAGTCAGCAAGGGTTGATATGATGTTTGGGTGCCAAATATAGTTAATAAAAATAAATTATGTAGGATGAAGAAAAAAAGGTGCAACACGTATAAATATAGGGTGACAAAGTTAAGAACTTGAGTTGCTCCCATGTACAACAAACGAGTTAACTATTGATGCAAAGACAAAGAGTGAAGTTCTATGAATGAAGACAAGAGCAACCTATTTAATGAATATGAGGAGAAGAAGAGGGTTGCAAAGAAAATCACCTTAAGATGTTTTTTACAATATAATTTTCTAAGTCTATTTAATATCTTCATTATCATAAAAACCAACATATATCCATCTTAACTCCACATCTACCACTCTTAGAGGGATGAAATCTATTTATCCCTTTCAGCGCTTGGTAGACCCGGAATTAAGATGGATCTAAGCTGATAGAATTTCCCCTTTAAATAATCTATGCTCACATGAATACCATGGTATTACCATGGGTCAATACCATGGATTATCATAAACAAGGAGCTTAAAAACTACTATTAATAATTATAAAAATTAATAAAATTAATAATTGATTTTTATTTTATTTCATTTTTTTTAAATGAGCTAAAATGTTTAAGTGATGTTAAATTACAAGATCCATTTTTACTCTTGATCTACCTAGCCCCGAAAGGGATCAAATATTTTTTCACTCTATGCTAATTTGCATATCACAATCTGGTTTAATTCCCCCTTTGAAATGGACTACATTCCACATGAATACCATGGGTCAATACCATGTACCATCTTTATTTTTATTAATACTATTATTAGGGTTAATAATGTTTTTTGCATGGTATTAATAATAATTTGGCCCATGGTATTTTGCCCATAGTATTTGGTTCATAGGCTTCACCTAAATATAACGCATTTTTTGAGTGCTTGTAAATATGAGGTGACTTATGGAGTAAATATAAAAAATGTTTTATTTATTTACCATATTTCTCGTTTATTTATATTTTTATTAATTTACCATACCTTTTTTATAAATAGGGTATGTGGCCCATAGGGTTCACTTAAATAAAACCTCTTTTTTGAGCCTTCTTAAATAGAAAGAAGGTTATGGACTAAATATAAAAAGAGGTTTTATTTATTTACCATACCTCTAGTTTATTTATATTTTTATTTATTTACCAGATATTTGGAGTAAGTATAAAAAGAGGTTTTATTTATTTACCATACCTCCACTTTATTTATATTTTTATTTATTTACACTCTTGCATGTTTGTAATATAAGGTGACTTATGGAGTAAATATAAAAAAATGTTTTATTTATTTACCATACCTCTCATTTATTTATATTTTTATTAATTTACCATACCTCTTTTATAAATAGGGTATGTGGCTCATAGGATTCACTTAAATAAAACTTTTTTTTTGAGCCTTCTTAATTAGAAAGAGGGTTATGGACTAAATATAAAAAGAGATTTTATCTATTTACCATACCTCTAGTTTATTTATATTTTTATTTATTTACCATCCATTTGGAGTAAGTATTAAAAGAGGTTTTATTTATTTACCATACCTCCACTTTATTTATATTTTTATTTATTTACACCCCTGCCATCGATGAAAACTAGATTTAAAAATAGGGAGTTGTTCGCAGAAGAACTCAAGGCGATTGAGACCAAATATAACCTCCCAAACCAGAAAATGGGCGATTGCAAACAAATTTAATATTGCAAAGCAGAAAATCGGGTGATTGCAATGGAATATAACCTCCCAAACTAGGCGAATCGGGTCAAATGAGTCTTTTCATAGTTTATCCAATCCTTTTGTTTTGGGCTAAAATGAAAAAAATAATTAGTTTTTAAATAAAATTTCAGCTAAATATATGAAATGGGTGTTTTATAAAAATTTCGCCCCTCTAAAATGAAAAACCCCTTAAATTTCGCCCTTGGGCTAAAATTCGCCCCTAAAATTTACCATCCACATAATTGGTTCCATAAAAAACTAGTGTTTTGTTTGAAAATAATATATCCTGAATGGCCATGGTTCCGTGTAGATCTACCTTCCAATGGTTAGGTTGTTCCTGGAGGAACCTACTCTCATATCAATTGTTGGGAATCAAAAAATACTAACAAGGGGAATCAGTATTATACAAATTTTACACTTATTTACTCAATTATTCAACCAAATGTAATCAACAACAATGCAAAGCACCATTGACATAAAATTTTGAAGACTAAAAATAGCATTGAAACCCACTGGGAGAAAATTAAAAAATATGTTTTGATTATGATGTAATTCCAGGCTCCAATGTCTGGTTACATCAAGTTTTTGTGAGCACAAACTCATAGGAGGAACCAAACCCCATCGATATACAAAACCCAACTAGAAACTAACTTGAAACAACCAATCATATATATATTTCATTCATTTTCAGACTAATATCCATGGAATCAAAGTATTCTTGAGCAATTGATTAATTCTCTTAACTCCTCCCTTCCTTATGCAACACTTGTTTCTTCTCTTTGATTCTTTGATAAGATATATATTCTTCAACTCCAGGTTTTCCATGAATAGTTAAAGTTACATTTGGTCACTTCGCAAAACTTAGTAAAAAATACCAATATTTCCATTAATATTGGTTTTTCTGATTTGACAACAGCAAAAAATTCAAAACTATAAAATCTTATCACTCTTTCTGCATCACTCTTGCAATACATAATATCTTATCACTCTTTCCGCATAATCTTATCATAAGAGTGATAACTCTGCCATAATCTAGTTGACTAGTCCTTTTTATATAATATAACTTCACCAAACTTGGTTTTTATTCAATGATTATGTCCTACTCTACTCTATTGGAAATAGAAAATTTGTTTCAACTGTATGCATATTTCCACTGTAAACATGTGCGCAACAAGAGTAAAAATATATTCATGCTTAGTTTTGAAAAATATACATTAAAACACATTGAAGCATGAAAGGCTAGTTGTTTCGATAATACAAGTAAGAAGTAAGGAAGAATGAAAGAGTGATGTGACTTGATCCTTGATTGGAACCATCTTTCAATAAGGCCATTAGATTCTTGATTCTTTTCTTGGTTTAGATCACATTGAATATCCTCCTTTGTTATGCATTCCTCAATCTTATATTCTAGTGATTTCTCCCCATCAAAAGTATTGCATGATTCTTTCGTCTCTTCAATTGACTAATAAGAGGAATCAAAAGAGACTTGAAGATCTTCTTGTGGAGGTGGAGAGACAGAATTTTTTTTGCATGTAGTTAAAATGTACTCTTCCTGAGAGGCAGCTATCCCTATTGTTTCTAATATTCGAGAAATTTCTTGGAAGAACATTCTTCAAATTCTTAACTGTCTAGGAATTACTCCAACTGGTTGATAATTCCTGTCATGCACACATATTAGTACAATTTTTGAAAAATTATTGAAATCTAATATGCATCCTAAATGATTTTAATATGATTTTAACCATGCATCTAATAATGAAGGCAACTATAATGAGTTGTCTAAACTTTCAAAATAAACACCCATGTATACCTCCCTGATAACGATGCCAAAATGTTGGGTGATTTAATTGTGAGTTAAATCCCTGTCATTAATTGTTAGCCCGGGGTTCGTAGACTAATGAGGTATACCTGTACTATATGTATTAGGTTATTATGTATCAAAATAGTTTAATCTAATGTAATTAAAATTAATTACAAAACAAATTAAATCAATATAATCCAAACCAAACCAAACATAAATAAATTGAAATCACACTTGCATAAAGGAAATCACACTTGCTTTAAATTGAACTCACACTTGCAGAATTGAAATAACACCACACCTACATAAATGAAAATCACACACACTTGCATAATTGAAATCACACCACACTTTCATAATTGAAATCACACTTGCATAATTGAAATCACACCACACTTGCATAAATGAAATCACACTTGCTGAATTGAAGTCACACTCACACCTGCTGAAATGAAATCACACTTGCTGAAAGGAAAATCACACTTGCATAAAATAAAAACAAACTTGCTGAAAAGAAATTAAATAACATAACTATACTATGTTACCAATATGTACAAAGGTGTGCAAACCGTGGTTGATGGGGGGGCTCCATTCCTCAGAAAGCACATTGAACAACTATCACATCTTGGAGATCAAAGTGGTAGTATGTATTTCATAAAATGAGTTACAAGATATAACAAGAATTATCTATCCCCACTTTACAAATCACATCTTGAATGGAACTTGGAACCTCCAACTAACAACTAACAACCTCCTAACATGTAAACTAACACTAACTAATTATTAACAACCCTTTGTATGAAGGGTGCACTCCTATTTATACAAAAAATGAGGATAACTATTCAATAAATATAGATCCTTAGATTTGTCCTAAATCCACATTTATCTATTGTGGTTACAACCAATCTTCTAAAAATGTAAGATACAAATCCTCTCAAAATTCTCTAATCCATGATTCTTCTCCTTTGAATGTGCATAGTTAATGATCCACATCTTCTACAATTATTCCACAAATCTTCATGGGTTGGAATTTGAAATTCGAATTTGTGGTTGGGTGGCCAAATAGGACATTTATAGAATCTCAAAGTAGACCTACAATATCACAAAAACTCATATATATAGATATATATATATATATATATATATTATATATATATTGAAAACATGTTAATTTCCTAATATTTAATCATAAATTCACTTATAATCCTTAAAATCAATGACTTGGAAAATAATAATGATAAACCCATACAATCATGAAAATTGCTACTTAATGTAGGGTTATGGTGCTATAGAGTTACATAATGAGGGTAAAATGATGGAAATGTGGGCAAAAGTGGATGACAATTTAGAGGCCCAACAATGAGCAATATCAAATTGTCAAACATTAAAAACAATACATGATTCCATATAGTTTTTTGAGTCATCTAAGCCAATATTAACCCAAATCAAAATACAAAAGAAGCTTGGCAATTGTGGTTCAGAGACAGTTGCAACTGGACATATTTGTTGACTAAAACAAGTGTGTATGCTTTGGAGGTTCATGTTGTATTGAGGGTTTACATTGACGTGAACTCATAGTCATATATATATATATATATATATATTATTGGATGCTGTGAAAAAATGATTTGTGTCAAGATTTGTTGTTGATATATTGTTGACCATGGTTATATGACTAACTTATGGACTGATAATACATTATTGCAGAGATGTTCAATGGTGAATTGGTTGAGTTTGATGCTTAGTGCAGCTAGGGTTTGATACACAGATTGAGCAAAGGCAAAATTGATTTACAGAGAATGTATAGTAGTTTCTTATATTGCAGTTTCTTTGTATTGACTTTAAGTGCAGGGGTATCCAGTCTAAAAATTGTAAAACATGATCTTCCAACTGATAAGTGTGGCAGGGTGGTGCAAGGTAGGAGATTGGAGTATACTTCAAGTCTAAGCCTGAGAAATATTTAGGGTGGTAGGGTGGTTCTAGGGTAGGTTGGAGCCTGCATAGGATGTTGAAGTGTCCTTTCATTTGTAGTTGGTAAACAGGGCATTGGAGCATCCTTCAAGTTGGAGCTTGTAAATTAGGGGGTTGGATCCTCCCTTGGTTGGAGCTAAAAATATTAATGTACATTTTATTGAAGACAAATATCAAGCATTTAGTGATTTTTTGTCCTAGAGGTGTTTCCACTTAAAAATATGTTGCCTAATGTCTTGATGTTTTCACATTGTTGAAAGGTGTTGTTTATTGTTCATGTGATATTGAATTATGTTTTCTAATGTTAATGATAATTAATGATCTTTGAAGAGAAATACAAATTCATTCCCCTCTCAGTATTTCCAACAATTGGTATCACAGTTGATTCCTTCACTTGGAGCTTAATATCTAGAAGGAAGATCATAGGTGAATCAGGATGGGAAAGTCAAGGAAGAAATCCACCTAGTGTTTAAAGGAACCAAAGGAGGTTTCTAATATTGAAATTGTTTCATATCTTATTACAACCAATGAAGAGAAACTAGTTGGTTTAATTCCTTTGGTCAATGAATCAAGTTTGTATTTTGGAAAGGTAAAATGAAAGCCTATTTGCAAGCCATAAATGTTACATATGGCAGTTTGTTGTTTTTGGAGACACGTCTACCAATGAATCTAGACGGTACAATATTAAAGCCATGAGTTTTATTCTTAGTACTCTTCCAGATCCAGTAAAAGCCAAAGTTGATCAGTTTTCATCAGCTAGAGGTCTTTGGAAGAAGCTTCACAATCTCTACTCAGAGAAGTATGTGGGTCAAGATGATGATGAAGATTGTTCTCAAGTCAAAGAAGTTGGAAATGAAGAAGAAGAAGGAGTAGTTTACCTAGAGGAAAAATTAACCAACACTATATGTGACCTAAGAAGAGCAAGAAAGAAAAATCAAACACTTGAAGAAGAGGTTTCCCTTATAAGGCATCAAGTGCAGGAAGCAGAAAGGAAAGAGAAAATGTTACCAAACCAATTAGAAGAATATGTTCAGAAGTGTGAGGCAAAATTCAATCAAAATAAAAAGGGACATGATGCAACTGTTGCAAAAATAGACAGGCTTAGGAAGGAAAGTGAAAAGGAAAAGGAACAAATGAAAGACTTCAACAAAGCAATTGAAAAGGTCAATCTTCTAAAATTGCAAGTAGAAGAGGTAGAAGAAATAAGAAAAGTCTTGAAAATGCGATTTCAGGAAGATATTGCTCAAAAGAAAAAGAACTCAATGTTACCTAAATTGAAATAGACAAGCTCGAGAAGGAGAAATTGTTGAATGACGAAACGAAGAACAATGACGTTGATAAATTGAAGATGAAGGTAAAATAAGCAAGTGAAACTCCATGTGATGAAGGCACAAGCTCCAAGTCCCCATAGAGAAAAATTGATGAGAATATTTATAGCAGGATACCTCAAAGGCCAAATTAAAATGAAGGATAGAAAAGCGTTAAAAATGTTGTTGCTCCAAAAAATAATCAACAAAAGGCTACACCTCCTCCAAAGAAGGATCACTACAGAAGGTCATCAAGACATGACACCTAATTTAGGTACCCTAGCATGTTTAATGGTTATTTCTTTTCATATTATAACTTTGGGCATATAGTTAGGGATTGCAGAAAGTATGACAAAGTTGATTATCAAACACATTATCAAAACCCTAGAAGCAAGTTTGCAAGATCACAAGACAGTTTTGAAAATAACTTTTCCAACATAAATTATATGGCATTTACTCCATTATTCAGGCCCAACATCGAATGTTAAAAAATCCACAAATATAAGCATATAGATCACGATTACAGGTTCATGATGGAATCTCCCAGACCTAATATCAGGTATAGGTAGGTTTGGATAAGACAACAAAAGCTAGAAGATCAAGTGATGGAAAATTATCTGTAGTCATGCTTTCAGGTTTTATAAAATCAAAATATCTTGATGAAGATACATTTAAATATGTCAAGGTTCAGGATGACCCGATTGAAGAGATGGTTCATACGTTATTCTAAAGAATCCAGTTGGTTGACTCCCTATGAATCTTGAAGAGGGGGAGTCCTTGTAGTAGTAGTTGCATGTCTGAAGATATATCCTTTGACAAGTTGACAGATGGAAGATGTGAAGTAGTCATCAACACTATACGAATATTAGTCAGTTTGAGGAGTAGTAGGTTTGTCAAGTAGAATTACTGAAGATCTCAATTGTGTTAAGTTGTGAAAGACATAACATGTCAGTGGGAGAGAAATAATTTATTGCAGGAAATCATTTCATTAGGGGTGAAATGGTATGTTACAAGAAAATAAAAGTAAGCAGCTTGTCAGGGGGGTCACCCTTTGCCATTGATGTCAAAGGGGGAAGGAAATCAAGAAAATAATATTAAAGGAATGGAATTAGGAGTAGTGATCATAAGGGAATATGTGTTCCATCAATGACAAAGGTGGAGATTGTGGAAATGATGTTTTCATTGATGCTAATGTTAGTGATTGAATGATCTTAATATTTTTTTTTAATTGGAAGATCCATTAGTAAAAGCCAATGGAAAAAACTGGAAAAAACTAGGAGCCCTTAAAGCTCCAAATAACCCCATACTTATTAAAGATTTTCAAGGATGAAGATTGGTGAATTTTCCTCCATGACCATCACCAATGTATTCGCCTCATCATACTGATTCCAACATTATGTGAAATGCCACAAGAGCCCTCATGATTTGAGAGATATGCTAGTTTGAAGATGATGCACCCTTAGTGGTCAAAAACCCAAAAGGGGGTGATGATGTGGCATTGCATAATTGCTTGGTTATGGTTAATATCTACACGAAAGAAAGGACCTCAGAAATTAAATCAAATAATTTTTGAAGTGATTAAAAGTAATTTTTTTATATTTGAAATTTTGGAGGGAAGATGTTTGGCTCCAAAGTAAATTCTAAATTTTAAATTATAAAACAATTTTCTCCCGCCCATGGAAGGTCCGTTGGTCCTCCTAGAAGTCTCATTTATCAATATAAAAGTAAATTCATTCCTACTCCAAAACGCAAGCAACAAAAATGCTCATTCCATGCAAATACCTCCGCGACCAGGATAGTCAAGCAAATTAAGAAAAGGCCAAAATTGATGATGCAATTTCTTATTGAGATCTTAAGAAACTATGTTATTATATTAGGTCATGGGATTCGTTGGGGTTTATTTGTATTTTGCAGGTTGCTTTGAAGTTAACGATGTCATCTTTCAAGCTAAAATCTGACCGAGGTAATTCATTTGTGAGGTCCAATATTTGGAAAGATTTTGAGTTAATAAGCTTATCTTAAGCTTGCGTATGGGTTTTGGCACATGTGTTTTTCTCTTTTGTTGGGTTATATTCTGGGCTAATCGTTGGGAATTCTTGTGACTAGTTCACTCTTTTTGAAGATCAATTTTTTAGGCTAATATTATGAACATAAGTGATGTGTGGCTCAATTAATTATCGACTGGTTTTGTTTAGGACTTCTCTCACTGTACCTGTGGATCATACCTTTTTCTGGTAAAAAATACACGTGAGAGTTCTGTGAAAAATTCTGAGATGTTTCAGGAAGCAAACATTCGTTGATCTGAGGTGACAAAAGAGTGTGGAAGCCAACACTTTCAGTCCTGTATTAGACCTACATTTGACCTTCTGTTAGAGCATGGGTTCTGGGCATGTGATGATAGTTCAAATTTCGGTCCCTTGGAAACCAATTCTAAATTAAAATCATTTGCACCTGAAGATAGTGTGGAACTCAAGATTTAATTCACTAAGAAGCTCATGTGTTGGTTTAGAGATCTCGTAATTGATCATTATTGTAGCAGTTCCCTCTTGTTGATTGGAGGCGGGTTCACACTCGTTCTTACATTTCTGAGGGTTGTGTGCATTATATCATTCATATTAAGCTGCGATGAAATTTATTTTTGATGAGGACTCAATTATGACATAATGCATGTGTGAAACATTGCAATAGATTCGATTGAACAAAGGAAAGAATATGGATAGTGGGACAAATTAGACACAGTAAGAATAATAGAATTCTTCTACTGCTAATGAACACGTGAATTATGGATTGAAGTTAATGGCATAAGTGGACGCTTTCAACTGAGTGTGTAATGGTGACGTAGATTAATAAAAGTGCACAGGAACTGGTGGAAGCCGACATCCCTTAGATGAAGTTTGAACTCTATGCTTAATAAAGATCAGAATCTGAAATTTTGATGAAGACTCAGTAGATTACTTTAAGGCATGAAATATTGTGGCATCATTTTTTCGATGAAGTGGGTATCTGGCCACGAGGCTAGACATCAAGTTGACACCTTGTGTTAAATTCAAATATGAAATTTGGATCCGATTAACATAAATAAGGGATATTTGAGGAATAATCGATTCGATTGAGGACGCATATAATATGCATCTGAAGTATCAAGCTTGAGGGTCCTGGTTATAAGTCAAATTCCTTATTTATATTTTGTTTTAAAAGATCAGTTATTTTCATAATTAGCAAGATAATATTTAAATCAATACATGATTCCATAATTTTTTTTTTATCCAACTAAGCAAATATTAACCCAAATCAAAATTCAGAAGAAGAAGCTTGGCAATTGTGGTTCAGAGACAATTGCAACTACACATATTTGTTGGCCAAAACCACATGCGTATGCTTTGGATTTCCATATGGTATTTAGGGTTTACATTGCACTGAACTATGTTGAGAAAAATATTGAGAGGGGAAGGAGGGGGTGGAGAGAGAGGAGGTGAATCAATATTTTAGACTCACTTTAACTTTTCATTTCCTATTCTGATTTATGTACACTATTTTCATTCATGAAACGTGCATATGTACGTGAATATGGTAAATGCAAACCCTGTATATCCAAACAACTAATTTTTATATGATTTATCAAATGCTCATCTTTAACTAGTACTTCATTGTTTCATTATCTATTAATTAAACAGTAACCATGAGCACTAAGAATAGAATAAACCATTACACATAAGAAACACAACAACACATGAGAACACCCATATTTTTAGTTGGTAACCCAATGTGGGAGAAAACCACCGTTGTCATAATCTTTGTCTTTTTTCTTATTATATAAGGAAAATATTCTTACAATATTGTACTAGTGTATACTCTTACTAGTACGTAGGAACCGACTTGCAGAAAACTACAACCTTCTCTCGTTATCTAGTAGCCAATGGATGGGAGCTACAACCTCTTGATCTCATTTATTGGATCCTACCGGAAGGGAGCACCTAGCCCTTAAACAATTTCATCAATTACCACTAGAAGGAAGCTCTAATTCCCTTACTAAAGGCTCCAACCCACAACACCTATGTGGACCATGTTTCATAATATTTTATATTGGATCCACCTTACTCAAAACACCAAACCTATAGGTCACTTTCCATCATATTTCAATACAGGACCCACACCCATCATTCAACTTGATACCAAACTGAATGCTAAATTTGAAAGATAATCACTGAACCAACTGCATCAACGTAACATCAATTGCTGAACTGAATCTCAATAATTACAACTAGATCAAACCAATCCATATCACATATAAACCATCATATCATACCAATACACAACCATTTATCAATATACCAAACCACACACTATTCACCATCACAGAAACACAATGTTGTTCTTGCAAACCCTGATCAGACATATAGTAAAATGTATACGATATTTTTCTGAAGCACATTAGTGTATATATACACTTCAAATGTAATATCTGCGTATATATCTCAAATTATCATGAACCACTGCATCGTTGAAGTAACCATTGAACTATACATGAACCAATTACATATCATTGGACCAATTAAAGATCACCATATTGTAGCATCATCACTAATCAACATTCCATTCCATAACCAATTCAACCCAATTAATATTGTTAAACATAGATTATCATGATAGAGACATCATTGACAAACAACATCAAATAAACCAAACATCATCAACTGTGAACATCAATCATCAGTTCAAACCCTAGTTTGTATACACGACTTTCACAAGGAGTATTTGTGTATGTATGCGCTTACCATACAAAACACCTGCATACAGATCTACAAACCTATCTCTGAATATATATATATATATATATATATATATATATATATATATATATATATATATATATTATTTATATAATGCAACCTAGATTAATGGATCCACATATGTATGCGACTATTCCCAACACACCTACGTACATATTTGAAAACTTTCGCTGCAAACAAATTTCATTCTCCACAACCTTTACTATAAGAAATTACAGACTTCTGAATATTTAATTTAGATCGAAACATCATTATAACCATAGATCTATAATTGGTAGTTACTTAGACATTTTCAATAGGTAAATCAAACAAGCATAAGTGATAACATACTTCATATCTTTCATATCTGAGTCTTCTACTTGATCCCTAGTGCACACTTGTTCCAAATCATATCATACATAGATAACCCATTACGTGCACACATAACACCTTGATATCCATATCCTTATATAGTTTTAGCCTTAGCCAATATCTTAGGTAAATTCCTAGGTAATGTCGTTAGTAGTCTTTGATGGGATCAAATAATCATTGTCACTCCAATTACTATAGTCCAATAACATGGTAATGACCCTTGGTATTCAAAATACTATGGTTCAGATTTTTTACATGACTTTCTCTCATAGGACCTGTGTCTGTACGTGGCCCTTCTTCTTCATAGGATCCGTATATACTTTCTCAAACTTCACTTTTACCATCGATATGTCTGAATTGACATTTCTTTGTCCATATCACATGTAGCATATGTATCACTTTGCATAAACACTTGTTTATCACAATGTTGACATCTTTATCAAGTAAGTTTCCATCAAGGACAACGCATTAGCCATAATGCCAACAATCTCCCCCTTTGGACTTGATGGCAACCACTTTGACCACCTATAAATACTTGCAAACACACCTGCAAATAAAAAGTCTTCTCACCAAGAATTCTTCTCCAAACACCAAGTTTCTCTCCCCCTTTGACATCAAGGGGAAAGGGCTGACCAATGTCAAATGAAGGTTTCTATCACCCTTATAGAGAGGATCCTTGTAGGTCTGATCTGCTGAGTATGAAAACTGCGCATTGACCATACTCACCCTGAGCATATGTTGAACCTTCTAAAGATATTCAATAGCATACAAGACTTTATGCCTCAACCAAAAATGACACCTTTCCTATCACCAATGACTCATTATTACATCAGATGCCAATTGGGGTTGCATATTTGACACAACATTACATCAATTTCCCAAAATAATGGGATTTCATACATAACATGACTTGATCTCAATAGCCCATACATGACTAGATTTTACAATGACTACAACATGGGTCTTTTCATGACCATTACATTAAGATACAGATAAGACACTTATAACCAAAAACATGAACCTCCACCATGAGGTAGCAAGGCCATGATATTCATCAACAACCATCATTTTCCATATATCAATTTGCAACATAAACATATGATAGTAGGATCATGAACATCCTCGTCATCCAAAAGTAATATAAGATAACGAAATGTAGAATTAATCATCAACATGTGTCCAAATATGTAATGCTTCCAAGAATTACCAACCAATTGTAGCAGAAGCATAAGATTTTTCCATAGATATTTTTCATCAACTCATCCCCTTGACCTCATATCATCCAAGTTAACATTCTCTTTCCATTTGTAGGAAGAGCCATAATCCTCAAGTACCAAATACATATCAATCTCATGTATCACAACACCATAGGAAACATATACATATTATTTCCATGCACCAACAACATATGTGAAAACAAAAAATACCTTCATCATCACAAGACATAGTACTGATCAGCAACATCATCAACCTACATCTTCAATGAACATAACATATGTATTTTTCTTATCAATGTTTGACAACAACAACTTTTCAAATGTAGCTTAAGCAACATATAGGCATCATCCACAACTTCATCACATGTAATCCATGCATCATTGATGGCACAATGACATCAACATATAAATGTCAGCGAATCATGTGTGAATCATAAACTCATCATCATCAACCATAGCATACACATCCTCTTCTTCAAGTGTATCAAGTAGGATTAACAACTTCGCTAAGTGCAACTCAAGAAATATATAGGCATCAACGCATCATCACTAATGACATAATGAGAACAACATAAGTATCTTCACCAATAATAGCAACAACAACTAAACATCAACAATGATATGTACTCATCATAAACCACATGCATAATAAATTCTCAAGAAACCATAATGTCAATAATGCATCATTAGAAGCATAGCAGATGCTCCCCCTGAACCTATGCCAACTCTTCAAAATTTGATCATCCATCTCATCAATCAGAAAATGCATCAAAGAACCACAACAACAATAAAATTTTGTAACAACTATGTACCATCATGAACCAACATCATTCCTAAGCATCATATTATTAATAGTCTCCAGTAAACCAATGTCAATGCTAAAATTCCAATAACCAATTGATAAAATCATATGAGAGGCTCTCCTTGAATATGTGCCACCATTTCTTCACTTTAGAGAAATATACACGACCATTTAGATCAAAACTCGCATATACACGTGATTGCCTTTCATTTGATCTGTGTACAAAAAGTAAATCATTGATTCTTTATAGTCACAACTCCCCTTGAACATATCATGCATGTTCCTATTTACATTCTCTTTATCAATTCAACGTCAGTAGTATGAGCATCACCAAATGAATATCAAAACAACATAAGGAATTATGCATACATATCTCCCCCTAAGATCATACACTATTGATTATGTGGATATGATAGTCATCACATGTTCTTCATGAGGTTATGTAACTCACATTAACTTCTGCAGTAACACCATTCATCTTCGTCTTCAAATGAGAAAAGAGAAAGGTCACACCTTATTTGTTCTTCTTCCTTTTTGTTAATATGAGAAGTGTTGGTGGATTCATCTTTCTGAGGTATTTTTGTAATTATATTCTTATATGGTTACTTGCTTTGATGTTTCTAAAAATCCATTAACTTATTCCTACATTCTTTTCCTACGTGCCCAATTTTTTTACAAGTATAACATCTTACATGACCAGAAAAGGGAGTAGAGGAATCATAATGTTTTGGTTTCATATTCCTCTTATTACAATCAATAGATTTGTGACCAAACATGTTGCAATCAAAACAATACCCCTTAAAGAAGCTGGAGTACCTAGGAGTTGATGATATTCCTTGGAATTTGCTTCTACAATTGGTTGTAAAGTGTCTAAATTTGTGATAAACAAAACATTCAACATTATTGTGTAGAGGATAGAATCAATTGTTGCTTTTATAGTTAGCAGAAAATGATTCTTTTGAATATTTTCTTTCTAAATTAGTTGTTGGATTGGTTGACTTCTCACTTCTTTATCTATTCATAATTTGCTTTGATAACCTTATGATTTCTTGCACAAGCTTTTGAACTAGATTCTCCTCTTACATTTTCATGAAATCCAAGACCATATTTAATGGAGGGAGACCTTTGATTTCTAAGAATATTGTCCAACATCTTTGAGCTATCTTGAAATCTTATTTTCTTATCTTTTTTTGCTAAATTACCTTCTAGAATACTTATCTCAACCTCCAGCCTTTAGTATTGTTCTTCCTTTTCCTGACACTACTTCCCAATTCCTTCGTCAACCTTTCTTCCTTCTTTCACTTGCTCCCTTAATTTTATAATCTCTTCCTTCACGTTATTCTCTTGTTCCTCAAATACTTGAAGTAGCTCTTTGTTTCACTTATTTGACTTTCAAGATCATATTTGAGAGAGATGTTTTTTTCTTCTAGTATTGAACAATAATTGGTTCTTTCTCTAAGTTCTTTCATTTTTGTATTAGTTTTCGTTGCCTCCTGTAGCTGAGAGTTTTTCTTTTTGAGTTCATCCTCTAGTCTTTGACACTGATCTTCCTTTTCTTTATATTTCTTCTTCATTCCTTCTTCAGTTTTCCTTCCTTCTTTCAGCTGGATTTCTAATGTGGAAATGTCTTCTTTGCAGGCATTCTCCTTTACATCAAATTGTTGAAGTAACTTTTGTTGCTCTCTATTTTCATCTATGAGCCTTTTGATTTCTGCTTCAAGGGCCATAATTTTTTAATCAGATTTTTCTGCATAATGACTATCTTCAATTTTACCTAAGAAGGAAATATTAATTGATTTATTATCATCATCACTACATAATATGGAAAATGTGAAATCATTTCTACGATGGTCATTATATCTACAATTAATATAACCATCAATACTTGGTGATTCTTCATCACTATATTCACTAGATTATTCATTCTTGATCACGAGAAAGTGGGGTGTCGCTGTAGCTGAATATTTGCTGACATCAATAAATGTCACTTCATACGACGCATTGCCTTCACAATTTTCTTGGAATGACTTCTTCCTTTGAGTTTCCTACTTCTTTTGCTTCTTTCCCATTATCACTGATCCACACTTAAGTGGTTAAGCTTCTGCTAGAATGGCTTGCTCTAATTCCAATTGTTGGGAAAAATACTGGTGGGGGGGTGGGAATTAGTATTTTAAACTGACTTTAACTTTTCATTTCCTATTTTCATTTATGTACGCCACTATCACTCATGAAACCTGCATATGTATGTGACTTTGGTAATGTAAAATCTTGTATATCCAAATAACTCATTTTTATATGATTCATTAGATGTTCATATTTAACTAGTACTTCATTGTTTCATTATTCATTAATTAAACAATAATCATGAGCAATAAGATAAGATTAAACCATCACACATAAGCAACACAATAACACATGAGAAAACTAGGATTTTTAGGGGGAACACCAATGTGGGAGAAAATCACCGTTGTCGTCGTCTATGTCTTATTTCTTTTTATATAAAGAAAATATTCTTACAATCTTACACTGGTGCAAACTTTTACCAATACACATGAACCCACTTGCAGAAGGCTACAACCTTCTCTTGTTCTCTAGCGCCCACTAGAAGGGAGCTATAATCCCCTAATCTCGTTTACCAGCTCCTACCCAAAGGGAGCACCTACCCCTCGAACAAGTTTACCAACTACCACTGGTAGGAAGCTCTAACACCCTTACTGAAGGCTCCAAACCTTAGCACCTCTGTGGACCACATTTCATAGCATTTCATATTGGATCCACCTGACCCAAAACATTAAACTTGTAGGCTACTTTTCATCATATTTTCATATTGGACCCACACCCATCATTAAGCTCAATATCAAATTGAATATTGAATCTAAAATATAATCATTAAACCAACTGAACCACTATAACATCAATCACTGAACTGAATCTCAACCATTGCAACTAGATTAAACCAATCCATATTAGATATAAACCATGAAATCATACTAATACACAAGAATTTATCAATATGCCAAACCATACATTATTCACCATAACAGAAACACAATGTTGTTGCTCTAGTTCTTGATTAGACATAGATTAGAATGTATATGCTATTGTTCTGAAGCACACCCATGTATATACATGCTTCCACTCTATAAGATCTGTGTATAGATCTCAAATCATCATGAAACATTGCATCACTGAAGTGACCACTAAATCGTACATGAACCAATCACATATCACTAAACTAATTACAGATCACCATATTGTAGCATCATCACTAATCAACATTCCATTCCATAACAAATTCAATCCAATCGATATTGTTAAACACAAATTATCATGATAGAGACATCATCAACAGACAACAACAAATAAACAAGACATCATCAATTGTAAACATCAATCATCAGTTAAAACCCTGGTTTGTATACATGACTTTCACAAGGAGTATCTGCATATGTACACACTTACCATACACAACACCCGCATACATATATGCGAACTTCATCTCTGAATATATATGCCCCTATAGAGATATATTTGCATATGTATGTGACTATTCCCAAACAACCCTTCATATAGATCTGAAAACTTTCGTTATAAACACAATTTCATTCTTCACAACCTTTACTGTCAGAAATTACAGACTTATGAATACTTCATTCAGATCACAACATAGTTATAACCACATATCTATCATTGTTAGTTACTTAGATATTTTAATAAGTATATCAAACAAGCATAAATGTCAACATACTTCACATCTTTCACATTTGAGTCTTCTCCTCGCTCCCTAGTGCACACTTGTTTCAAATCATATCATACATAGATAACCCATTACTTGCACACATAACACCTTGATCTCCATCTCTTTATATAGTTTTAGCCTTAGCTAATGCCTGAGGTAAATTCATTGGTGATGTTGTTAGTATTATTTGATGGGATCAAATAACCATTGTTGCTCTAATTACTATGGGCCAATATGATGGTAATGAACCCTAGTATCCAAAATACCATGGTTCGGATTTTGTACGCGACTTTCTCTCATAGGACCTACGTATGTACGCGACCCTTCTTCATAGAATCCGTGTATACTTTCTCAAACTTCACTTTTACCATCCATCTGTCTCTGAACTGACATTCCTTTGTCCATATCACCTGTAGCATCTATATCACTTTGCATAAACATCATGTTATCATAATGTTGACATCTTTATGAAGTAGGTTTCCATCAAGGACAACACATTATCCATAATTCCAACAAACTCATATTCATATATATTTTGCAGTATTATTGGATGATGTGAACAAATGATATGTGCTAGGATTTTTTGTTGTATATATTGTTGAGTAGGGTTATATGACTGAGTTATGGACTGACAATGCATTATTACAGAGATGTTGAGTGGTGAATTAGTTGAGTTTGATGTTTGGTGCAACTAGGGTTTGATATGCAGATTGAGCAGAGGCAGAATTGATTAATAGAGAGTGTATATTAGTTTCTTGTATTGTAGTTTCTTTGTATTTACTTTGAGCATAAGGGTATCCAATCTAAAAATTGTGAAACATGGTTCTTCGATTGATCAAGGTGGCAGGGTGGTGTAAGGAAAGAGAGTGGAGTCTCCTTTAGGTTGGAGCTTGAGAACCCTTCAGGGAAGTAGGGTAGTGCTAGCACATGTTGGAGCCTACATAGGGAATTGGAGTGTCCTTCTAGTTGTAGCTGGTAAACAGGGCCTTGGAGCATCCTATAGGTTGGAGCCTGTAAACCATGGGTTTGAAGCATCCTTCATTTGGAGCTGAAAATATTAATGTACATTTTATTGAAGACAAATATTAAGAAGTGTTCAGTGGTTTTTTTTCCTGGAGGGGTTTCCACCTAAAAATATGTTGTCTATTGTCTTAATGCTTATGCATTGTTCAATGGTGTTGTTTAATGTTTGTGTTATGATGAATTATGTTGATCTAATGTTAATGATAATTCATGCTCTGTTAAGTAAAGATACTAATTGAAGAGAATTACTAATTCACGGCCCTCATGGTATTTTCAACATTTGTAACACATAATAAGGTCTCTTTGTATTGTAGATATTATTGTGCCTACAATAAATGGATCATTGCAGATAACATATACGGTGGTAATGATTCCTTGCACAATGCTAGTTAAGTATATAATATAGCGATAAATCACATTTATCCAATTGCAAAGTAAGAGACTTGCCACATGAGTGTAAATAATAGGAGTAAAGGTAATTCAAGCACAATGGCACGAAATGGTCTTAATTATGTTGGCAAAACAATAGGTAAACTCGTGAGTTTAGGATAAAATTGCATATACAACTAAGAGTATATAAAAATAGTATACCAAATCTTTTATGATTCATAATGTAAATAAAAAGATTTATAATGTTTCAATAGAACATTACATAATTTAAAAGTGTTATCTAATTATACAAATGATGAGATCATAATGCCAAGAGTTATGGGTGGAAATATTTTATAGAAGGAAAAGAACACTTGGTGAGGCAATTAATATGTCTTCTATGTATACTTTCACATACCATTATGAAAGAATTGGAACTAGAAGGTTGTAAATCTAGTTAGGATATGGAATTAATATTCAATAGACAAGTAGAGAGAAATACAAACTTTCACAATGAATAATAATTATAAATTGTTGTGAGGTAGCACTTTTTGAAAAGAAATAGTGGAAAATATAAAGTTATATAAAGTAGGAACTATGCATACTTCAAAAAAATAGCGAGTTAATGAGGTTCATTTCAATTAGTACTTGCCATCAAATCATACTTGAGCCTCATGCCTCTCTTTGTCCCTTATTTATGGCCATTTGTAGTGTCCCATTTTTCCTAGTGTAGTTTTGTGACACCTAATGAGGGTGATTTTTAATGGTTATGTATAAAATACTTATATGTTATTGACATGGATATGTGACTTCATTGGAGAACAATTTTTCATATATTACATAAATAGTTGTATTTCTTCTTATGTGTGGTTATATGACTGATTCTCTGTATCAGATTAAACTTGATGTATGTCTAATTTTGTTTTGTATCTAGTTTATGGCATATGATTGTGACATATGAATGAAAGCTACTGTGTGAAATAGTTAATTGACTATAATATTTTTGATGATACATGATTTACATAATTATGTATGCTTAAGCTTGTATTGACTAGGATTTGGCAGGGAGATTAGCCACTTGCTAAGAAGGGTGCTCAAATCAAGAGTGACTAGGAAGGTCACACATACATTTGGGTAAAACATGATTAAATTTAATTCATTATGAAATTTTAATTTATTATCTTAATCTATGACTTTGTGATGGGTGCATGTCTAGAGAATCAATACCTTTCCACCAATACCATCAAATGGGTAGAGATCACAATTGATACCTTGAATGAAACGTGGAGTCTTAGGAAGAATAAATGAGATGCCATGAAACAATTAGGGCGCAATATCCTAACTATTTGAAAGGTCAAGGCATGGGGTCTTGGATCTATGTAATAGATCAAGGCATAGAGTCTTGAATCTACTAGGATGTGGAGTCCTAGGTACAAGGTAGAGATGTGAATAGGTTTGGAGAGATATACAATGGGGGTGTCCAATCCCTATTCTTCAATAGAAAAACACTACTTAAAGGCATAAATCAATCAAGTGAACCAACCTAGCTTAAAATTTAGATTAGTTTGAATTCACAATACCCACTTTAAAAAGTCTCTTAAGTTAAATATTATTTTAATAAAAATGGTGGAATATTTATTTAGAAAAAAAATAATAACAAATTATTTAGAAATAACACATGTAGATGATGAATATTAGATAATTTAATTAATTAAATAATTAATCAAAATTGAGGGATTACCACCTCAAACGATGGTGATTGATAATATGAAATATTAAAAATTAAAAATAAATTAATTTTAGATAAGAGGGATGACGTGTCACCCCACGGTTTGGAGAGTACCCAGATGTTGCTAGAATGGCTCTATAATTTCTAAGTTGGAGATCTAGGTTGATTTACTTGGTTAAGTGTGACTTGAGTGGCGTTACAAGGAAGAAATGATTCTTCCTTATTTACATGTATCTATTTTATTAAGGTACTATTTGTGAGCTCTACAACTCGAGGGGTTCAAGGGGAGAAGTTCTCCATGGATACGGCTAGGTGGAAATCATGTGGGTCTGTTGGAGTAGGAAAGTGAAGCTATTTAACAGAGCATATTAGTTGAGTATCAAGTATAATTTCAATTTTGTTACATTTAGCATTAATTATATTTTGTTAGAAGGTTTCTTAGAACTAGCTCTGATTTATCACCAAGAGTGTACTTATGTTTTCAATATTTAGCATGTTAATTATGAGCTAATCTACATGGAATTAGAATATATCATTTGTAACAATTAGTTATATATAGTTTAATCCTTCTATAGAATCCATGGATGTAGTTTACTAGCAGGTGGTTTAACATCTCACATGGTAGGTGTTACGAAACCAACCATTAAAAAGATAGAAAAATAGATCAACGCCTTATAATTCAGCCTCTTCAAGGGGGCAACCTCCATTATATTACACAAATGAACAATTCTTCCATGATACAAATGAAAAGACCTCCTTTCTATATATAGGAGTCTAAGGGGTCATAATATAATAAGAGCCAACATAACAATAATAATTTAAGGGCACAATAATAACAATAGTGGGCTTCTATGGGGCACAATAGTAACAATA
>APFE031084288.1:118909-132236 GCA_000404065.3 Pinus taeda
AATAATAATAATAGTAATAACTACACTAAAAGCTCTAAATAAGAATAAATAGTAATAAAACAAAGAAAGCTAAAAAAAGAATCAAGAAAGCTAAAAAAATCAAAAGAAAAGAAATAAAACAAGAAAGCTAAAAATCAAGTTGCATGTAGACACATGGAGTGTGTGCATGTGGTTCCCCATCCAATGTGTTCTATTTAATAGATGGTGAGGAAGATGAGAGGCATTCTTGCATTCTATCATTCCGAGATGCTATCTTTCATTCTCTTGGGAGAATGGTATACTAAGACTTAGGAGCACTGGCAGTAGTCGTTGATTGAGGGCTCGGGGGTGGCCAGTTGTAGCAGAATCCTGCACAATTGAGCCTACGGTTGGGAGGAGAGTCGTCCCCAAAACCCTGTTGTGGTAAGCCTACTTCTTCCACAGGTAATCCTAGGTTTCATAGTTTAAATTTAATGTTAAAGTTAATTAGATATCTATTTTGGGGCTGTTACACTTGGGTAGATGTGGGAGGAGGTCATTATAAAGTGGTACCAGAGCATGGTTCACCTCTCGGACTGGATGGGTGGTGTGTTGGTCATGCATTCATGTCGGTTTCATATGTGTTCCTTATGTTTGTAGTCCATGTGTTTGTTGCATTTTCATGGTGTTGATTATGGTTGTAGTGATGTCTCCATGTCAAGGTTGATGGTGTTATTGTGATATGTGTCGTCATGAGTGTATGGTCGTGTATGCATATGTTATGCATGTCATTGTCTATATGTTGTTATGCATGGATTCTCATGGTTATGGTTATTCCTGTATGGTAGGTCATACATGAATTGTAATGGCATTGTATGAAATTAGGTCATCATGATGCTATTGGTTATTATGATGTTGATGTGTTGATTGAAATAGAGCAGGAGATGTAGATTACCAAAGCCGATCGTCATACAGGTATAATATATTTGGCATGCATGTATGTTATTTAATAGATTGTTATATGAATTAGGGTTATATACATGTTTGTCATTCTATTATTATTATGGTTACATGTATGATAAATGCTAGTTGATTAGTGTAGTCATATGCATGTGTTAGATAGCCATGAATGATAGTAGCATGTGGTTGTATGCATTGCTATTGTTGTTTTATGTTAGATAACTTGATGATTATGTTATATGTTGTTGATGAGTATGTTATAACTTAAATTTTTGTTGTTATATGATAGATAGCTTAATGATTAGGTTATATGTTGTTTACGAGCATGATATATAACTTATTGTTGTTATATGCTAGTAACTTGATGATTAGGTTTATTAAATTAAGATCTTGTTGTTATATGTATCATACTAAGTTGGATTGGTCTATGAAAATGGTTAGAGCTATGACATTCAGGTATGAGTTAATATGTTGTAATATCATGTCATACTAATCTAGACTGACTGTGTAGATGTGATAATTTTGTATCCATGATAATTGTTTATGAGTTTATGATGTGAACTTGTTATCCAGTGACTATTATGGATATCATGACCTTATTTATGTTTGGGTTGATATGTTGTGAAATTATATCGTGCTAATCTAGATTGATTGTGAAGACAAGATACCCTCCCCTGAGGTACATTAAGATATGAGTTTTATTATGTCATCTATTTGGTGTTTGAATGTTTGACTATGTTTTTTTATTTGATGTTCAAGTGTTTGGTGTCTATTATGTAGTCTATCTGTTGTCTGAATTTTTTATTACTTGAATGATATGAGTATGTGTCTATAATATTTCTTACTGGAATGATCTTGTTTTAAGATGATTATACTAATACATATGTGTTGAGAAAACTAATATGTATTTGAGTGTAAGTAGGTGATAGTTGTAGCATTATGTATTATGACCGATGAATGTGAATTGGTGGTTGATTATGACATAGTTAATAGACTTGGTGAAGGTTGATTTCCAAGTAATATATATGTTTCCTTGATCTTTGGAACATGTGATAGACATGTGTGAAAGTTTCATGAAACATGCTTGGTATTAGCATGACTAGGTAATAGTTGATGTGTTTATATATTTGATAGTTGGGCGATGTGATAGTGCATAATAAGACTCAATTGTAGAAAGGAAAAAGGTAAAAGAAAGGAATTGTGTGAAAAATATTTTGGCTATGTTTGGAAATCACAATTCCAAACAAATGAGTTCTTTGCATAGAGGAATTCCTCTTAACCCTCATTTGTCTGAAATTATGTGGATATGAGCTATATTCATGGACATGTATTTGATAGGTATAAAAACTTGTGTCTAGTTATAGCTAGATATGTCAAGGTAATTGGAGTCCCTTGAGACATGGCACATATGTGTTCATCTAGAAGGCAACGTGCTTGAAATAACATGGTAAGGTGACTAGTGTAATGTTATGTTTACTTATGCACTGACAGTTGTGTGCTTATGGAAGTATGATGTAGGAGATTGCATGGCACAGAGACTTCCATGAAATTCTAAAGAAGGCTTGAGTTGAGCTTTCCTTGGAAGCATTGGGAACCATGGGGATTGAGTCATGGTGTTGTTGAGATTCTTGTGATTTCAATTCTTAATGATTTGTTTGTGCTTGATTTGTAGCTTTGTTTATGTCTAGTGTGTGGCCATACCACTTTGTTCGCGGTATCGTATTGTTATTGGTTTTCATGGTTTTCTTCTTGTTTGCATTTTTTATTTCCTTTTATGTCTTGAGGGTATTGGGAATTGGTTGGGAAAGAGGAAAGTTAATGGAGCTCAAGGAGAGTTGAATGAAACCTAGCAGGTAATGTAAGACCTGAATGAAGCTCGATGCATGAGTAAGGAAAGTTAAAGTTAAGAATATGACAATTAGTTGGATTGGTTTGGTCCATTGGTGTAAATGGGAAGTGGAAGTACATTCATGAGAAAGGTAACAGGAAAGGTGAAGTAAATGGATCTCATGCGTCAGATGCCTTAGCTATGTTAGGAATGATTGTTTTTAATGTTATGCATGGTGTGCACAAATAAGGGGAGTTGTAATAACCTTGACCTTATGCTATTTGGTAATTATGTTATGATCATGATTATGTTGATGATTATATATGTATACATGTATATATGTATGTATGTATATATGTCGTGTTTGACAGGGTCATCATGGATCATGGTTGCTTAATGCTAATGTTTATATGTATATATGTGTATATGTATGTCATTGTCTGACAAGATCATGATTGTTTTGTGTTAATTTTTATATATATGTATCCATGTATCTATGTCATTGTCCAACGAGGTTTTCAGGGGTCATTCTTGTGGAGGAGTGATTGCTTATGCAAGTGAATGGCATGACGAGGTTCCTAGTCTTATGGGGAATCAAGTGGGGATAGTAGTCACGAAAAATATACGAGGTTAGTATTATGTGGACATGAATTGATATTGTATGCTTACATTATGCCTATGTTTATGTTATGATAGGTAACTTGGAGGGATACATCAACAAAAGTAGTGTGGTTTGCAGCATGTTGGGACAAGCATGGATAAGACACTGGAAGTAAGGTTTCTTGGTAGAGACAATGTGGTTTTCGATGTGCAGTACTATTGTTGTGCATATGTTGTACATGTTGCATCTGTGATGTTGTGCGCATGTGGTGTAACTTGTGTATGTTCTGTACAGGGTGGTACAGATAGTGTTGTGTGAATATTGCATATGTAGCATTGGGTATAGATGGTGCTATGTACATTGTTGTAACTTTTTTTAACCTTATTACATTTTTTTTTTTTTTTTAATTTTTCTAGTTCTTTCCTTGCCACCCAGGGTCATATGAAAGTTGGTGGTAAAAGATCCTATAGCTGTTTTGGGTAATTTTATTTTAATAATTTTAATTTATAGAAATATATTATAATTTTTATAAAATTATATTAAATAAATTATAATTTGGGTCAAGCCCCAATCTCGAAGACTGAATCATGTTTTATATGCTATCAAAGTCCACTTTACAAGTAACCAAGTCACAAACCAATAATAAACAACTCACAAGTCAAATCAAAAGTCAAATTAAGCCTATGTCCCACCCCACCCTTCACACATTAAACCACCGTAATTTAAATCCCTCGAGATGTGTGAAATATTAAATCAATGGCTTCAGGGGGCTTGCCTATTCAATTTTTAACCTATGCCCCCTCCAAAAAGTTGTTTCACATTTATTGCTTTTTTACAGCGGTCACTCTCTCATCAATTTCGAATCCCCTCCAAAATGATTTACTTACATTGGTTTAAATTTAAAAATGTCAGGCGAGAATTCTACGAGGTATGCAAGAAAATGTCTATATTATAAAGAATGTATCTAAGGCAAATAAATGGAGGGAAATATTTGAGGTAAGAGGAGGTTGATGAAATGAGGTAAAATAAGGATACATATTCTAGAAATATGTTTCAAAACAAAACACGTGGAGTTTCCAATGCTAGAAAGATATTTCTTTCCTCATGGAATAACTTTACAGAGATAAAAATGAAATTTTACGGAGTAGTGAAATAATTTTTTATATTATGGATATAAGGAGAAAACAATTATAAAGAGGAAAAATGTTCAAGAAGAGAGATTTTGGATAAATTATTATCCGAATATTTTACAGAACTAAAAAGGGAAAGTAAAAGGTATTTTACCAATCATGGCAAAACAAGACATGGTTTCAAAACCATGGGGAAGCAAAACAATAGGGAAAGTAAAAGGTATTTTACCAATCATGGCAAAACAAGACATGGTTTCAAAACCATGGGGAAGCAAAACAATAGATGGTTTTCATAGAAAAATGAGAAACATTTATGAAGTTTCATTTATTCATAAGTAAACCAAAAGTGGGAAAACATATATATGAAAACAATGAATGGTTTTGGTTAAATGTTTGTAAATTTCATTTATGAAATTCATAAACAAATAAATGCTACAATGGAGAAGTATTATAGGATAATGGTTTTCAAAACCATGGACGGGTTTATGAAATTCATGATGAAAGGAACAACAAAATAATACATGGGTTTATATTGAAGACATGATTTTTCAAAATTGTAGGAAGGAATTATTTTTATGGAAATATGAAAATACGACTTATAAGTTTTGGGAAATATTTTTATTAAATGTTTTATTCCCAAAAAATTAAAATTAATATTTTGAGAACTAGAGTGATGAAAAACCAATGATTTCCAAATCATTTTCTAATTTTTCGACAATGATTAAGCACCTGGAGGATAATTCAGATAAATTGAATCATCAAATGATTTTATCAAAGGAAAAGGGATTAATCGAATTCTATAAAAAAGACTAGTCAACCAAATTATGGTAGAGTTGACCAAGATTTCTGGACAATTGACAAGTTCCTGGGGAACACGTCCAACATAGTCAAATTTGAAGGAGTAAAATCAACAGTTGGAGGTTGTTAACAAATTTTGAGGATCGTCTTTAGATTTTCATGTAGAGAGCCTAGTATTCAAGGGATCATAACAAATTTTAAAAGCAACATTTTGGGCATCTAAATAAGCAATCAAAGGATTATTTCCAAAATTGGAGTCATGAGATATTCCAATTGTTCCAAATTTCGTGCAGTTTTTCAGAGACTCTTTTTATTTTTAGTTTATTGTTCATATTTTTATTCCAAAAAGTTAGAAACAGTTAGCTTGTTGTAATGATCTTTATATTCTTTCATTTGTAATGAACATTGGTTTTCTTTTGATGCCATAACCCTGCCATTTTTGTAAAAACTTTTATTATAGGAATTTAATTAAAGTATTATAGCTCCAATTCATGACATAATTTATTTTTCTATATGTTTTTCTAGTGCTTTCATACTTTATTTCTGCATATGGTCAGGTTAACATATGAGCTAGGGAAATGCTAGGATAGAGTATCGGCCTCCCTAACAGGCTACTGTGAAGTTATTATCATTAGACAGATTATCTTATTGAACATTTTGTTTGAAATAAGCTCCTCTACATATTTAATTGTCGCCTTATGTCATCTCATGAATGTATATTTTTTTGGCGGTAGAATTCTTCTACACACATCTACTATATTTGGTCAATTAAGTATTCTGCATGACTACTTAATTATCATATATTTTCTTTTAGTACTCCATCAAAAACTCTTTAAGTCATGTCATTCTTTCAAAATTGGATGTTGGCACTTTGATCAAGTTTCAACAAGAGAGGGATTTATTTATGAGAAGAGATTGGATAATCATCAACAACCACCTACAACAAATAATTGATCTGGTCATTGTGCTTCAAAGGTTGTTGTCTAGTGATAGTGAAAAATGTTAAAAAAGGCATCGTAACATTTTAGGGAGCCCCCTCTGGTTCAGGGGCCAAATTGAACCTAAATACTGGTCGATTTGGTTTCTCGGCACAGTTTCACAGCCAAAAAATGCCTTTGAGCAATAGGTACAACACTTGGCGTCGTTGTCGGGGAGTGAAGTAACGAAGAAATATTTCCCCGGGTCATGATCATAATTATATATACTCTTTGTTGGTGAACAAGGAGCAGGAATTTGATATTGGTTGAAATTCCTTCACCTCGCGGCTCCAATTTTTCTATATGACGATTCCATTGGGTTCTAGATTCTCCTAGCTCAAAATGACAAATGCATCTCTTGCTATGATAATGGCATGCAGTTGCATGCTTTTTTGCCTCATGGAAATGATCAGAAATTTCAGATATCAAAGGATGAAATCTTTAGAATTCAGTGGTAAGTATCAATTTCCAATGGAATTTATGTTTCATATTATAGATATTTTTTAAGTTTTCAGCTACATACAAGGTGATATGCTAGTTAATCCACTTCTCACATGGTTACACTAGGCGTTTGACTACACTTAATAGTGGAAAGTTTTAGTTCAGTAAAGTAGGAGTGTGTGCAGTAGATCAGTGTGTTTGTAGTTTACGGATTAATACAATAGATCAACAGTTGTCTCTATTTGGATTCCAGTTTGCAGTATGCAGTTTGGTTTGGTTGAGTGCAATGACTTGTAGGGGATTGAAAGGAGTAAAATTATTGTTGATTGACTGATTGACTCTGTATCCCAATGAATTCGACGTTGTTATACTTATTTCAATTTGCAGTGTTAGTTTTTTCATTTTAGCAATTTTCAGTTTTTAGATTTCAGTGTGAATCAGTCTCTGGATTAGTGCAAGCAGTATGGTTTTAGATTTACATACTACAAGTTGATAAACTGACTCTATGCCCAAAAGATTCAAGGAAGCTGGTCTACTAGGTTTTTTGCATCCCACAGGGGGTGTTGGCTTAAGGGGCTTGGACCCAAGTTCAAAGTGTACTTTGCACCAACAATTCCCTCAACCACTAGCCCTTTCTACAACAACCTGCAAGCATATCGCAGTCTAACCCAAAGCGGTTTTGGGAAGTTGCAGAAATAGGTTTCTGTAGCTAGAGGGATATTGCGTTATGGCATCCATGTATTCTCTTATGTTTTATACTTATTTACAACTCTGCATACATAAAAGACTTTGCGTTGATGCTTTACTTCACAAATTTGCACTTATTACATAAACATATCAGGGAACAATATAAAATGTATTCTTTCGCATAAATAAGTAAAAAGTATGCATATTAGTACATATGAACAAAAATTATGAATACAATACACAAGACTTTGCCAAAACTTCTTCTTCTTTATCAAGATAGATCTTTTAGTACATACAACTTCTTGACCTGCCAACCCAGCTGCAGGTGGTCTGCGCACTCAGTTGGAGACTGTTCCAAGGCCTCCTCACACTCAGTTGTGAAACCTTCCCTTTAATGCCCAAAATAGAGAATAAAGACAGAAAGTATGATCAATTCATATATATCTTACTATCATCGACAAAGAATTGCATGTCCTTAAATACATTACATTGCTACAAAAACCATGGTCCACATACCATGGACTCAAAAAAACAATGAACTAACATCCTAATACTCGTTACAAAATGAGGGGCTTTGAACCATCCCAAATCCCCTGGACATTGCGCGGGCAATAGAAGAACTTCATGTACTCTGCACACTCCGCTCCTCAAAATGCGGAATCTTAGACCAAAATTGGACTAATTTGGGTTGTACCCAACATGCACCCAACACTCACATGTGACTTGTCTTGACTCACTCATTTGCAATGCCCTTGATCTTTGCTGTGATGCCATTGTAGATGGCATTGTACTGTTGGACTATTTCTACTACCTTCTTTTCCTCCTAGTGCACCTCTTCCAATAATGCCTCCGTGGTTAATCCGACAATCTTTTGCAACACTTATTTCTCCCTTTGTTGTAGCTCTTTGATCCTTTCATCTAATGCTTGCGATAGATGGAGGGCCTCATCCTACCATGGCTACGTCCTCTCTGTCAAAATATTCTCTTTCCTTCAAAGATATTCAATCTCTTTCTTGAGATTCTTCCCTTCAGTGATGTTGGTGAGCCTCTGTGAGATTGGTAGGGTCTTCGCAGTTGCCAGGACCTCTTCCCACTTCTTCTTCTTCACCTGTAGCTCCTCTTAAATCCTTTGAATGTTTGTATCCTCTTATAGTGAGGTCTAAATATACATAGTCTCATCTAGTGACTTTCCATAATCTTCCAGTATGCTAGAGATGCCTTTCAGTGTATGATTTTAAATCTTTTTTCCCTCTACTCCCTTACTTCTGGTGGCATGACTGGTTGCTGCTTCATTTGCAGCTCAGTAATCTTTACTTCATACTTGAACTTCATCTCTGAAATATTATTCTTTGAGTCCTTTATCATGAGGGCAATCTTGGTGACCTTCTCTACTGGTGATTCCTCTTCGAGGACCTTCACGCCCAGAACTGTGCTACAATTTTCTATGATGACTTTTTCTAGTTGTTGTTGTTGTTGGCATGCTCCATCCCTTTCCTTGATCAATTGATTGTGCCCCTTCTTAACTGAATCTCTGTCCTTTTCCACCTGAATTCTTAACAACGAAGTGTGTTGTTCTCACTCCTTCAGTTCATTTGTAATACTTTGATGGAGCTCATGTAATACCTGAATCGACAGCACAACAATGTTCATGTTGACATTGTCCCAATATTTTTCTCATTCTCTATCCTCTGGTGGTTCAAACTGCAACACTCCAACTGGTACCTGGAAAATTCTTACTTTGAATGTTGTTTCTATTCGTTGCTCTAGTTGTAGTAGCTTACCTATTAGTGTTGGTTGTCTGCTTGTCTGCGTCGGTACCTTTAGCTCTACAAAGACTTGCTGCACATCTTTCAAGATCATTTTGTAGTGATCATCAACATTGTTCCAAGTCTCTTTTGTTACTTCCTAGACCTTTTCTCCAATCTCATCGATGTCCCTCTTAGTCAGGACAAGTGGTATCGCGCCATTAAATTTGCTCGCATTTTGTTTTTTGCACCCGGTGTAGTTACTATAGGTACCCTCTTTTTGATGATGAATGGTGATTCCTTTGTTGGATCTACATCATTGAGAGGGTCCTAGATATCTTGTTTTGTCTCTAGCTCTGTCTTTGGCTTTGGTTCCTCTACTTCTTTCCCTTTGTTTGTCCCACTTGGACCCACATGTTGTAGTATCGCGATTAGGTCATTTTGAGTGACCAAGTATGGTAGAGGATGCCATCTCTTCATTGGATCTTTTCGTGCCTTGATGTAAACTATATGAAAATCATCCTTGAATGTTTCGATGTTGCGATATTTCTCGTATAAACTAGGTGATAACGTGGGATACTAGTTCACCACCATGTGCAAATCCATGCTCAATAGCACAAATAAAATTATGTTCTCCTGTGCACGCAACGGATCCTTAATATGCCATAGTGAGGCATACCATGTGGCTTCACATACATCTGTTTCAATGGGAGGAAAATCTGAGTCCTTCGGCGCCTTCCATGCAATCAATGCGATGATCAAGATCAACCACACATAATGAAATGTTTTCCCTTCCTCCTAAGCTTCCCTGAAATCCTCCAAAAACTCCTTTCATAAGTATCTAGCCCAGTTGATCTAAACCCCATGACTGCACTGCGTAGCCAAAGAAACCACAGTTGCGGGGACTTTGTTTGCTCTACATTTCCTCATTATATTTTCCTTGTTAAAATATGTGTGGCGAAGCGCACCCCTTAGTCACTGATAGAGTTGATATCATAACAACACAACTTCTTGATAATCATGAACTTCTCCTTGATGGTTTGTGCCATTACCTTGCCTTGGTTTTTACCGATGAATTCTTTGGCGAGGTCCTTTCCTTGGTGAGGTAGTCTTGTAATCCTCTATATTAACATTTCATCGATTGGGATCCTCTTCCCCAACCAAAGGCTTCCATCATGCACTAATTCTATTAATTGTCGCACACAGACTATGTTGGATGTGCTCCTATCGAAGTGTGGCACATATAACATGTTTAACAAGCTTGATCTTTGCAATCCTGCAACCCACTGGTGTGGATCCAACCTCATAACTCCACTCTCGGGATAATGGACCTGGTTTAGGTACTTGCTCGGCTCGAATTACAAATATTTAATTCTACATTAAAGTTCCAATCCTCCATTTTCAGTTGCAGGATTTTCCCCAACACTTCGCCTTCAAATGGAACTTTCTATGGTAGCAATGGTGTGAACATACTGAACTTCGCATCTTTCGGATATTTGACTAGATTGGCACCCAGTTTCCTCGGTGGAAAATATGTTGGCAATACAGAGGGAATTTTTTCTCCCTCTATCTCTATCTGGGGCATCTTAGCTTCCTCTTCGTTGCCATGGATTTCCTCTGGTTCTTCCAGTTGTAGTGGATTCTTTTCCTTCTCCTTAGGTTTCTTATCTTGCTTGGGCTTCATCTACTGCTCTTTTCCTGTCTTCTTCCTTGGGGATGTTCTTAGCTATACCCAAGAGACTTTATCTAGCCTCTTTTTAGGGCTTTTCTTAGTCTATTCTTATGTAACTACTTGTTTTCGCGGCGACCTTGTGCACCTTGGGGACATGGGTACACTCGCTGCTACAATTTTTCCAACCTACGCTTCCATGATATCTGCTAATGCTTTCTTTGCAAATTATCTAAAAATTTCCTTAAATCTTCTATTAGACATGCAACAACTCACTTCTCTCACACTTAGTTGCAATTTCACAAACTTAATTCTCTAGATAGCAAAGTGTAAAATGTGGCAAGGGACAAGGCTTTTATACCAATTTTGAATTTCGAACCCCATGATTAGCTTAGATTTTGTTCATTTAATGCAAGTATGGTGCTATATTCTTTCAGTTGTGCTTTATAAATGTGTTTCTTTTGCTCTTTTTTACAATAATTTTCTTTTAATAGTATATGTTTCCTTCAAATAATCATATTTTCCTGGTTATCTTCGACAATCGTGCAATAACCTACCCTCCATCGCAGTTCTTTCAGACTTCGAAATTGTTAAACACACATGGGCAACAAGAGAATCTAAAGGATAAAACATGAGAATACAATTTTTATTAACAAGGGATATACATTTATAGTACATGTTGTGATCATTGGGTTCCACATCCCAAGGTCTCTAGGAATTCTTTTGTCTATTCAGCTTCCACACTAACCCATTGAGGATTAGGTGTCCAACATTCCCCCCTTAATCCGAAGGGTTATGTATGAGTCCAAGAAGAGAGCTGTAATACAAAATGTGCAAAAATGAATGGCAAAACTAGGGTGAATGTGCTCTCTGAAATGTTGGTATAAAGGGCAGTGGTTTAAGGATGACCACCAATATTGGAACGCTTAGTGCAGTTCCTGGAACTCTTCCATAACTGGCAAGAAACTGAAGTCTTCTGCTAGAGGAAGTGCTCCTATTGATTTGAAGAGGGAAACCTTCAACCAATAAATGGAGGTCTCATCCTGCATAAAAGGGAGAACTTCAACCTGAAAAGGGAGGTCTCAACCTGTGATGGTTTAAGGATGGCCAACAACTCTGGAATGCTTAATGCAATTCCTGGAACTCTTCCAAAATTGGGAAGAAAATGAAGTCTTCTGCTAGCGGAAGTGTCCCCAATTTTGTTCCTGGAATTCTTCCGAAGTTGGCAAGAAGCTGAAGTCTTCTGCTAGAGGAAGTGTCCCAGATTACCGACTGAAGGCATGCTCATGGACATCTTTGTTTCTGGCTACAACTCTGAAACTACTGTGGCAGGTTGTGGGTCAAGCTCGCTTGATGTGACTTTGAAGCTTGTAGATGACCATCATTTCCCCCCTGTCAAATACAAGGTGAGATGATGGAGAAAACTCAACTGCAAGACTGTTCAACAATATGGAACAAGTTCTAACATGTGATTGTAATATCTTCTTAGCTGTTGATGCCCATTGCTAAGAAGCGATCCATCCAAGATGAATCTTTGTTCTTGCAGGACATCTGTTTTTGAAGCATCTATTTGAAGAATGACTGGTTTTATGACAATGCTTACATGGATGAAGATCAAAACAATGATCTTTCAGATGGCCAACTCAGTGACAGTGTTGGCATTTCACAATCTGTTGTTGTTGCAGTGGAAGAGGAGCAGAATCTGGAACAGATGGAGGTGAATTGTCATGAAGAACAGGTGGAGATGAATCATCCTCAAGAAATCCAACAGTTTGAAATTGAATTGGCTTTGAGTAGTCTGGAATATGAAAGGACAAGTCTTTGTCATATCCAAGACCAGTTCTGTGCTTGTTGTGGACAAGTTGTTCCCAAGGTATGATGATGGGCTTGGGAAGTGCAGATTGAGTTTCTGCATCTGCATGTACAACTGCTGCTTTATTGGGTACTAAATATGAATCAACTGTAACATTATTAACTTGCTTCTGATGGGTTGCAGTCTCAATGTTCTTAATAGAAACATGTTCAAAATGATGACTCCTCTGTTTTAATTCTTCTTGATGTAGCTGAGTTTCGAGCTGCAAAAATTCTATCTTCTCTTGTGCATTTTGTAGACAGACCTGAATGTTTGTGAGAGAAACTTTGCTGACTTTTAATGTATCATGATTAATAGACAATATCAGAGTTTTGAGGAACTCTAATACTTCACTGATTTTGGCCATTTTTTCTTCAATGTCAGATTTGCACCTTAAAAACTGATCACAACTACTACTCAATGCAGAAAAGTAATACCCACTCACAGTACACAACAATATCCTTTATAAATGTGTAGCAAATGATCAGTGTGCAACCAACAAGCACCAATTACAATCCATTACATAAAAATTACTAGCACTATGTTCTGACAATATAGCCGACTAAACTTTTCTCCACAAAAGACTACTTTTATTTGTCAAAACAATCACAACCTTTATACAGCCCACCAAACTCTTATGCAGCAGTAGAAGTAACAAGGAATCAATTCATATATATATAT
>APFE031084288.1:132246-156286 GCA_000404065.3 Pinus taeda
CTCTAATACTTCATTGATTCTGGCCATTTTTTCTTCAATGTCAGATTTACACCTTAAAAACTGATCACAACTACTACTTGATACAGAAAATTAATACCCACTTACAGTACACAACAATATCCTTTATAAATGTGCATTAAATGATTAGTGTGCAACTAGCAAGCACTAATTACAATCCATTACATAAAAATGGCTAGCACTATGTTCTGACAATACAGTGGACTAAACTTTTTTCTGCAAAAGACTACTTTTATTTGTCAAAACAATCACAGCCTTTATACAGCCCACCAAACTCTTATGTAGCAGTCGAAGTAACAAGGAATCAATGTATATATTGTGTTTGTATCTCTTCGACCTCCAAATCTACAGGTTGCTTGTATTTTGCATGACACACAAGCGCCACAAAATTATGTTAATTGGAAATATTGGAGGTATACAAACTTTGAGCCTTCTGCAATGTCTTGAAGCATACCAGGAAGCAGCTTAAGTATTCATTCAACGTTATAATTCTTTCTTCCCCAAAATTTGCAAGGAGCCAACAGACTAGACAATGCAAATTTATTGAAAACTTTTATATCTCAACACCTGCTGCAAACAAAAATGCTAAAGTACCAGTATGTGTTTCTACTAGAAAATCATTTTATATGCTGACTTCACTCTTTGAATGGCATAATTTTGTTCAAACTCAGATATCATGTTAGTTAAATAGTGTATCAATGCAACAATTAATTAAGGCATGGTTTCATTGACCATAGAAACATAATTTTGACCAGTAAAAGAACCAACAAATCAGTCACCCCGATTAGACTTTTCCTCTGGCCTGTGAGGAATTTATAAAAATGGAATCAGGCTATAAAGATTGCTGTCCAAGTTCTTCTTGGCAGTGAGAAGCGCCTTTGCATTCAAATCTTTGAGCAACTACGTTCTATTCAAGACACTTGCTTTGTCGAGACCGCAAGGGGGACATTTGTTGAATTTGAAAATGCTATCCAGAGGGACACTTCCAAGACTCCAATTCCTGGAGGTACTATTCATCCTTTGACTCCTTATGTCATAAGAGCATTTATATTGCTTACCATAAATCTCAGTGACTTTTATATTCAATTCGTCGGATGTGTAAAATCCATCTCATTCATTGAAAAGCCAAACTTAATATGTGAGCAGTATGAATACCCACCAAGTAATTGCTTATAGGATATGGTTCGAGCCCTGACTAGAATCATTACTTTTTGGTATGCATTAAGTTCTCACAGCAAACCTCCCCTCGAGTATTTATTGCAATTCAATGGGCTACATGCAATACTGCTTCTGCCACTGTTGTTTTAATTTACTATTTCATTGAATCCTGAACAACCAACCCCAGCATGTAAACTTTCAGGAATCCACAATAAAAGCAGAAAGCGAATGCAAGAATGTGATGTCTTTTGGTTTCTCCAATCTAAGGAGGCACCAGGTCACTGGGGAAGCTATTGTAATTGTTGTCCAAAACCCTAGGAGCACACTGGGCAAACAATGATGAAGACAACGCTTTAACAATATCTACATGTCTACTGTAGCAATGTTGCTCCAAAAATTGTTCACGGAAGTCTCCACACTCAAATCCTAGATGATGAATTTCACACACAACACGTACAAGTTGTCAAGGCACGAGAAGCACGTGAAATGTCAGGATGGAGATAATGCTCTGTTTGGAAGAGATACACAAGGTTGCTACCAAGCCCAGCACAATGATATGCCAAAACCAGTATTTAAAAACAACGCATATATCAGCTATGAAAACAACGCATAAATTTATGCCATTGGCCTTCACCTAGCGCCCTTGCATCCCATTTGGAAAATGCACACATTTCATTAGAAGTCCCATTTCCTTTTACCACCACCGACATATCAATATAAAGTCGTCACCAATTTAACCCAATTGAACCGTGCAGTTTAAATAGACCGCAAAGGGAGGATCCACCATATAGCTACTACATTAAAAAGCATTTCCACCCGTTAATCGATATCAATAGACCTCACTCCTTGCTGTAATAAAGAACTGCATATACAAACAAAATCCAAAACTCTTCATCTGTAAAATAAGTTAATCTTTCAGCGATGCGTATGATTATTTGTGTTACGGGGCATGACTGAAATGCATTTCTAAACATTGTAGAAACACAAAAAATGTCAGAGGTCGAACCGTGCACATCTTGTTTCCAAAAACATATTTCAGATATCACGAATCACAATTCACCTTTCCTTCCGAAAACATATTTCAGAGATCACGAATCACGATTCACCTTTCCGAAAACAAAATTCAGATATCACGATGCACCTTTCCGAAAGCAAAAAATTGAAATATCGTAATGCACCAAATGCGTTGATTTTCGAAAAAGGTAATAGACACATTCATACACAAGAGTCATTCAGATGTACCCAATCAATGCGATTTCATTGAATGTAATAGCTCAGAAGTTGAACTGTCTTCCATCAGTGACAAAATTCAATGGTCCCTAACTTCTCTCTGTGAACATTCAAAAAGAGCACCATGACATTCAATGTTGCCCAGTCGTTCAGCTAGTAAAACGTATTCGCAAATATATGACAGTCTCAGCACAGAACACTGATATAGAAAATGCTCGTAGAAAATAGCATATACTAACAGCGCTCATAAATGATATGAGCCATTTTAGAATTTCTTTCAAGAACTATATGTAGTTGCAACATAAAAATCGGTAAAGAATTGCATGCAGTGTTAATAGGGATGGAAAATAATAGGCAACAGGACATGCAAACCATGTCAGGGCAGCACATTATATGGAACAATGGATTATATCATGTTAGGGAAACACATTATATATGCATCAAGATTATATGTCAGGGCAGCGCAGCGCTATATGCAGGTAATTATAAAAGGCCGATCAAAGAAGAGCAGAAGGAAACTAAAAATGGCACTGGAGAAATGACAGGTTGTAGCTAAAATTTAGTTGAGGAAATATTCATGAAATGCAGAATTGATGGCACAAATGATCTGCACATAAAGGCCATAAAACAAATGGCTCAAAGTAATTATGCAGGGCAAGAATATGCCTGCTCTGATACCATGTTAAACACACATGGGCAACAAGAGAATCTGAAGGATAAAACATGAGAATAAATTTTTTATTAACCAGAGATATACATTTATAGTACATGTTGTGACCATTGGGTTCCACATCCCAAGGTCTATTGGACTCCTTTTGTCTATTCAGCTTCCACACTAACCCATTGAGGATTAGGTGTCCAACAGAAATACTTTTGAATATTGCGTAGTAACATTATTTGGCACTGTTCTTTCTCACATCGACATACCCTTGAATATTTCACAATAGCCTTCTTTGGCAAACCCCTTTTGAAAAGTATTTTATAGTCTAGTGCCCACTTTCAACTGCAAGTGGCACTAAGACTCTTCTCCTTTCATCTTTCTGTGTGAAGCTCTAGGTACAGATTTTTCCTTGTATACCTTCAATCTGCTACCATTCACGCGTCCTGGAGTCATCTGACTGTTTAACTTTGCAACCTAAACCACACCACCATCAAAGACATGTTTGATGATATACGGTCCTAACCATTGTGTCTTAAATTTTCCTAGGAACTTTGCGAATTTTCTCATATAAGAGTACAAGATCTCCTTCCCAGAATGTCTTTTGCTTGATGTGCCTGTCATATCAATATTTATCCATTGATTTTTGTACTTGTTGATGAAAACATGCTACAAACATGTCCTCTTCCCAAGAAAGAAATTGTGTCATCCACTCCTCCATTATATCAGAATCTGCCATGTCTGTGAAGGTTGAAATTCTTAAACTAGGCACAATTTACTCCATAGGAATGAATACTTATTATCCAGATACCAGCCTAAAAGGTGTATGCCCTATCAATTCCTTTCATGTTGTCCTATATTCCCACAACACCACTGGAATCCTTAAATCCCAGTCACGGCTGCTCACATTGCACACTTTTGTAAGTACATTCTCCATAATTTTATTGAAAGCTTCGACTGTCTCATTTGCTTGAGGGTGATATGGGGTAATTTTCTTATGGTGTACTTGAAACTCTTCAATCAGTGCCTCAATAGTATGATTCAAGAAATGTGAGCCTTGATCACTTATTAATATCTTCGAACACCCAAATCTAGATATGATGTATTCAAAACTGAACTTCATGGCGATATATGCGCTGTAATCCTTCACTGGTTGTGCCTCATGCCACCTCATCAAATAATTAGTTGCAGTGATTATGTATCTTGTGCTAGTCTTCTTTCCTGGTGGGTTAATAGCTCCAACAAAGTCAATACCCATTTTTTAAATTCTTGCAATATCACCTGTAGATTTAATGGAATTTCATCTCTTCTAGATGGTCTTCTTGTTCTTTGACGTATATCACACACTCGACAAAACTCTTTTGCATCCTTATGTATTGTGGGCCACCATAACTCATCTCTTAAAATTTTCTGCGCAGTGATGTCCACTTTTGACTCCTTCATGAGCTTCTGCTAGAATGTTCTACCTTTCATTTTTAGGGACGTATCTGCACAGTATTTCATCTGGTCCCATTTTGTACAAGTGCCCAACAATCAATGTGAAATTAGTTGATTTTATCATGAACTCCTTAAATTTTGTGACTACAACTCTAGAAAATATGGCAGGGACATCCTTCAAGCCAAAAGGCATCACCATGTATTGAAATGAGCCCCATTATATTGCAAAATTTGTCTTATGTCTATCTTCTCGTGCAATTCTGATCTGATGGTAACCCAAAAAATCATCTGTGAAAGAATAGGCCTCCTGACCTCCTACATTTTCCAATACTTCGTCTGTATATGGTGTAGGGAAGGGGTCATGCACACATGCATCAGTTTCCTTAAGTCAACACAAATTTTGATCTCCCCCTTAGTATTATTTTCCTAAACTATCATGGGACTTACCCATTTAGACTCTTCAATAGGCTCGATCATCCTTGTTGCTAGCATTTTGTCTAATTCTTCCTTCACCTTTTCCTTGTATTTTTTATTCAACCTATAGGGTCTTTGCTTCAGAAGCTTCATGTCAGGTTTCATAGAGATCCTCATAACTCCTAGGTCCCCTAATATGCCCTTCAATTTTGAAAACTTTGTAGGGAATAACTCCTAGTATTCATGTAGAAGCTTTGTGATTTCACTAATTGTATCTGCATCCCATTAGTCTCCAATCGTCGCGGACTTCGGGTATTCCTCTGTTCCAATATTCACTTTCTACGTTTTTATTGATTGTGTCATATCCGATATTTTTGGTTCTGGTCCAACAACTCTGCAATATCCTTTTGATTCTGGTATATCAATTTTGCGTGCATCTTGATATTCTTCAGTAGTGATATTATAACATTCTAATGCATTTTGTAACTGTGCATCCCAATCATGCTGCCAAGTTATTGGAGATTCATTCTCAAAAACCTTTGTTCTAATTACCTAAAGAGTCAAGTCTATACACAGACAATCATCTTCAGAATTGAATGTTAGCATTAAACCTTCAACCAAATCTGTCTAGTTCGCAGTTCCATGTCACAGTTTTGTTTCAAGATACCAATTCATAGGAATTGTTTTTGGTGTGTGGATAAACCCATGTACCCACTCTTGTTCTGGAATTTCTTTCCAATCTGAAGTGTGGCAATGAATATGATCACGGGGATCAACCTTACCATCATACTTTACTTCTATTTCTTTGTTGATTGAGCCAAACCTAACCCACATTAATCTTCGACACTACCGTTAATCTGCTATATTTATTTTATGAGTACCCCATCATCTAGCAGGTGTAGCCTTCAGGGCTACATCCAAAGCTTGCAATCTCTATTCTTCTGGTATTTCTCTTTCATATCCTTCAATAAAAAGGCTTATTTCTCTGATCCCATCATAATCAGATAGATTACATACCTTGGAAGTTATGAAGCGAAGTGATTTTCTGATAGAGACTTCATATAACCTGTTATGCCAATTCTCCAGTTCTTCCTGAGAATCTGAAGTACATTATTTGTCTTGCTTCCAGCCCAATTTTCCACCTGTAGTGGGATTAGTCCAATCTTCCTCCTTAGCTATTATCTAATAAATGTTGTCAACATCTGGGTCATAGTAATCATCGAGGACAGGCTCTATATAGTGCACTCCTTCTAAGGGGTATAGAGGGACAATGACCCTCATATCTTCTTTCGAACACCGTCTGTCTCTTCTTTAAAATTATTATCGCCAAATTATTGAAAGCTCAATCTAATCCAAGAAACTTCAGATAAGGGTTGCTATCATCTACAATTTAATTCACTTTGAAGTCTGCATTAGTTAAGACTCCTTCAATGTCTACTATAACGGCAGGTAACCTTCCCATAGGGATGATCTTATGTTGGTTATCCATCCTCAACTGTATTGGTGACCATTGAAACTTCAGTCCTCCCATTGAATCCCAAGTTTGCTTAGGTAACACGTTGGCATAATGTCCTAAATCTAGGATTACCTGATCCATATCATATTCCTTGATCTGCTAAGGTAATCTCATTTCCTTCCCCATTCTCTTCCTGTGTCACTATAAATTGTTTACTGCACACAGATCGCTTCGTGGTATCTCTTTATCAGCGCAGGAGTCTATCAACTCCTAGAGTCCTTCGACAACCCTTTCATTCCTTAACAACTTCATCCAAATTTGTAAAAACGACTTCAAAATACTCAAATATAATTCTTGCATCGGAGTAGACACTTTTTCGTGGTCCTTCTTTGGCATTAACTTCGGTTGCGCACAAGATGTTGAAGCCCCAACATCCATGAAGCTTCACTTTGCTCCCATGAAAGTTTCTTTTTATTTTTGAATACTAAACCCAGGGACCTTTTTCATGTTCTTTCTTACCCTTGTCCCTTCTATGTTCTTTTTACCTTTATCATCTCTCGTCGCACCTCCACTCCTTGTTACAATGTTGATGTGTGGTTCATCCTCCCTTGGCTCAGCGGTCATCATTCGCATATTTTTTGCAGACTATTGGTTCCTTTTCTCCTCCATCTTTGTGATAACGACGGGAAATTCTTCTATTACGTGAAAAAAATATTTGTAGTAGCTACAGGTTGTAGTAGGGTTCTGACAATCTCTTGCGAAGTGTCTTGCCTATCCACAATTATAACAGATAATTTGACCGCGTCCTCAACCAGATCCTCCTCCTCATCCTTATCCTCATCCTTGGAAGCCTCCTAGACCAACATGTTATCCTGGATCCTTGTGTGTATGTCCTTCATCTTGCAATGTATAAGCATCACCAGTGTGCTCCATCATCAAGTCATAACTTTAAAAATTTCTCTCATCATGGCCCACTAACTTACAAAAGTTGCAAATAGCTATTTTTGGGTCTACACATACTTATGTAATAAAGAGAAATATTCATAGTGATGTTAGCCTCTCGTGCTACAAATATCGCACCACAAACTTGATCCTAGGTTTATTGGGTTAGGTGCTCCACTTGTCAAGTAATCTCTAAACACAAGGCATTGATCCTTATAACGACCCTCTGCTTTGCATTTTTTACACCACACTTCTGATTTGGTTTCTTTAGCTTTCTTGAGATATTGCAATTCCAAGGTCAAATTTTCTAGCTGACTCTAAATTTGTTGTACTCCTGCATGAGTATCTTTGATCGGAAAGGCTTCCAACTTCATTGCAATCTCCAATGCTTCAGCTTGAGTCGTGACCTTCTATTGTGTCAAAGGTAACCTGACATGTGGTAGCAACACAACTATAAACCATTCTTTATGCTATTCTATGGGTATGTTAAATATATCTTGTCCCATTAACACCTTGAATCGTTAATCCAAATCCCACACAAACTTAGTAGTCGTATGTTTGATTTTCTTCATCTCCTTAATGCACTGTGATTATGATTTCAGCTTCTTGAATTTTGATACTAGTGCTTTCTTAATATCATCCAACGAAGCATCCTGATTAGTCGTAGAATACTTCATGTACCATGTTAGCACTCTTTCTCGTAGCATCGTGATGATTTGTGCCTTCTTTACATCTTTGTCAATGATCTGTTTTGTTTTCCATACTACGTCAGTTACAAACTAGAACTAGGTAAGATCCTTTGATCCAAGTCCTCTAAAGATAGGTAGCATAATGTCATCACCCATTTTTCTTCTCGAGGGGATGGTGGGTAACTGGAGTAGATGGATGGGGAATCCCAAATATGCCCTGATTTTTCTCAACTCCTAACTTTGAAGCACCTTCAGGATTAGAGGGGGAATACGGCGGGGTTGCAGGGTTACTTCCTTCTTCTTCACGCTCAGACCCACCTAGCAAGGGGATATAGTCAATCTCAATAAATTTCTTTAGTTTGTGATCTACTCTACATCGCTTTTCACTTCATGTAGACCCCAGTCCTGGTTCAGACTTATTCCCTCTTCTTCCAAACATTAATTTGACTGCATTTGTAGTACGTGCTTTTCACACAAAATAATTTTAATCCACATCTTCAAAGAATTTAAGTACTTACCTCATGGAACCTTGAAAAATATTCGCTCAGCTTCATTGTAAGATACAATCATGTCTATTGTGAACTCAATAATAAATCCTCCCAGGATACTTTCTATCCAAAAATCAACCACTCTTGAGATATTGTTGTTAGTATTTGTGAGTCATTGTATCAATTCAGGGCTCTATGTGGTGTGCTCGTCGTTCTTGGAACAAGTCTTATGCTCAGTGAACTTTGATACCCACTCATATAGTTCATTAGTAAACATCACAAAGAAGATCTCGTGTTGTTATGTAAATAGATACTTTTGCAACCAGGCTTCAGCCGATAATCATGGATTTATATTTTCCCGAACTACGAATTCTCACTCTTTTTATTCAACCCACTCCTGGATTTCCTTCTTCGACGGACATGAAACTAAATCCTTCAAATAGATCCTAGTGCCGGAAATGTAACCATTTTTTGGCTTAAGGGGCTTGGACCCAGGTTCCAAGCGTACTGCACACCAACAAAACCCTCAACCATTGGCCCTTTTGGCAACGATCTGCAAGAAGATTGCAGTCTCACTCGAAACAGTTATGGGAAGTTACAGAACCAGGTTTTTGCAACCACAGGGATACTGCGTTGTGGTGTCCATGTATTCTCCTATGTTTTATACTTATTTACAAATTTGCATACATAAAATACTTAGCGTTGATGCTTTACTTCATAGATTTTCACTTATTACACAAACATATCATAGAACAATATAACATGTATTATTTCTCATAAATAAGTAAAAAGTATGCATATCAGTACATATGAACACAGATTATGAATACAGATATACAAGACTTTGCCAAAACTTATTCTTCTTTACTAAGATAAATCTTTCAATACACAAAAATTCTCGACATGTGCACCTAGCTACAGGTGGTCTGCGTACTCAGCTAGAGACTCTTCCAAGGCCTCCACACACTCAGCTGCGAAGCCTTCCCTTTAAGGCCCAAAATACAGATTAAAGACAGAAAGTATGATCAATTCATCTATGTCTTACTATCCTCGACAAATAATTACATGTCCTTAAATACATTACATTGCTACTAAAACCATGTTCCACATGCCATGGACTCAACAAAACAATGAACTAACACCCTGATACCCATTACAAAATGAGGGGCTTTGACCCATCCCAAAGCCCCTAGACATTGCATGGTGAATAGAACTTCCCGTACTTCGTGCACTCTGCTCCTCAAAATGTGGAGCCTTTGACCAAAATTGGACCAAGTTGGACCATGCCCAACAGGGGGAAGCAGTCCCCAGTTGGAGCCGAAGTTGTAGCCTTTTTTTACACCGTGGAGGTTACAAAAAAATTTCAAAATTTGCTAATTAATTTCCTTGCCAAACCCAAGGGGCATATGAAAATTTTGGTGGAAAAATATTTCCTATAATAGTTGCTAGGTAATTTTTAATAAAAAAATTAATTTTATTTTTTATAATTTTAATTTTATAGAAATATGATTATATATCTTTATACAATTATTTATTTATAATATAAAATTATTATTAAAAATTTAAAATTAATATGGTTTATTTGCTATCAAAGTTCACTTTACAAGTAACCAAGTAGAAAACTAATAATAAACAACTCACAAGTCAAATCAAAAGTCAAATTAAGCCTATGTCCCACCCCACACTTCACACATTAAACTACTATAATTTAAATACCTCAAGATGTGTGAAATATTAAATCAGCTGTTGTAAAACCATTTTTTACATTGGTTTAAATTTAAAAATGTTAGGTGGGATGTGATGAGGTATGTAAGTAAATTTCTATATTATAAAGTATGTATCAAGGAAAATAAATGGAGGGAGCATTTTTATGGTCTTGTTTTTCTTAAATGAGCTTATGGGTGAAAGATTTGAGGTAAGAGGACGCTGAGTTAAATGAGGTAAAATAAGGATACATATTCTAGAAATGTGCTTCAATACAAAACACATGGAGTTTTCAATGCTAGAAAGAGATTTTTTCCTCATGGAATAACTTTACAGAGATAAAAATGAAATTTTGTTGAGCAGAGAAATAATGTTTTGTACAATGGATATAAGGAGGAAAGTAATTTTAAAGATGAAAATGTACAAGAAGAGAGAATTTGGATAAACTCGTATCCAACTATTTTACAAAAGTAAAAAGGGAAAGTAAAAGATATTTTACTGGTCATGGCAACCATGGGGAAGCAAAAAAATAGATGGTTTTCATAGAAAAATGAGAATTATTTATGAAGTTTCATTTATTGATAAGTAAACCAAAAGTGGGAAAAAGTAAATATGAAAACAGTGAAATGTTCATAAATTTCATTTACGAAGTATTACAAGATGTGGCTTTTAAAACCATGGATGGGTTTATGAAATTCATGAGGAAAGGAACAACAAAACAATACATGGGTTTATATTGAGGACATGGTTTTTCAAAACCGCAAGAAGTAATTATTTTTATGGAAATATGAAAATATGATTTTATAGATTTTGGAAAATATTCTTATTAAAATGTTTTATTCCCAAAAAACTTAACATTAATATTTTTAAAACTAGAGTGACAAAAAACCAATGATTTCCGAATCATTTTCTACTTTCTCGAAAATGGTTAAGCTTCTGAAGGATAACTTAGTTAAATTTAATCATAAAATGATTTTATCAAAGGACAGGGGATTAATCAAATTCTATAAAAATGAGCAGTCAACCAGATTATGGTAGAGTTGACCAAGATTTGTGGACAACTGACAGGTTCTTGGGTAACAACTCCAACAGAGTCAAATTTGAAGGAGTAAAACTACCAGCTGGAGGTTGTTAGCAGAATCTGATGATCATCTTCAGATTTTCAAGAAAAGAACCCAACAGTCAAGGGATCACATCGGATTTTAAAAGCAACATTTGGGGCATCTAAATCAGTAGCCAAAAGATTATTTCCAAAATTGGAGGCAAATGATTTTCCAGCAGTTCCAAATTTCCTGCAGTTTTTCAGAGGTTTGTTTTATTTTTAGTTTATTCTTCAGATTTCTATTCCAAAAAGATAGAAACAACTAGCTTGATGTAATGATCTATATATTCTTTGATTTGTAATTAATAGCGGTTGGATTTTGATGCTAGAACCCTGCCATTTTTGTAAACACTTTTATTACAGGAATTTAATTAAAGTATTCTAGCTCTAGTTCATGGAAGAATTTGTTTTTCCTCTATATGTTTTTCTAGTGCTTTCATATATTATTGATGCATATGTTCAGGGTAACATAGGAGCTAGGGAAATGCTAGGTTAGAGTATCGACCTCCCTAATAACCTACTGCGAAGTTATTATCGTTAGAGAGATTAGCTTATTGAACATTTTGTTTGAAATAAGCTCCTTTGCATCTTTAATTGATGCCTTTTGTCATCTCATGAATGTATATTTGTTTGGCTATAGAAGTATTCTACACGCATCTACTATATCTGGTTGATTAAGTATTCAGCATGACTACTTAATTATCATATATTCTCTTTTATTCCTCCATCAAAACTCTTTAAGTCATTTCATTCTATCAAAAATGGGTGTTGGCACTTTGATCAGGTTTCAACAAGAGAGCAATTTATTTCTGAGTAGAGATTGGATAATCATTAGCGACCACCTACAACAAATAATTAATTTGGCCATTGTGCTTCAAAGGATGTTGTCCAGTGACATTGAATAGTGTTAAAAAAGGCCTTGTAACACTTGAGGGAGCCCCCTCTGGTTCAAGGGCCAGCTTGAACCTAAATACTCGTCAAGTTGTTTTCTTGGTGGAGTTTCGCAGCCAAGAACTGCCTTGGAGAAACAAGTGAAACATACATGTTGTATATGCGGTGTTGTGTATAAATTGTATTGTGTGCATGATAGATATGTGGTGTTGTGTGAATATGGTGTTATGTGTGTGTTGGATATGTAGCGTTGTGTACAGGTGATGTAATGTACATGTTGGATATGTAGTTCTATGTACATGTGGTGTTGCATGCATGTTGTACATGTGGTGCTATGTACATATGGTGTTGTGTGCATGATTATACAAGTGGTGTTGTGTGCACGTGGTGATGTGTACACATTATACAAGTTGCGTTGTGTGCAGGTGGTGTTTTGTACATGTCGTGCATGTCACGATGTGTACATGTGGTATTGTGTACACGTCATGCATGTGATACTGTGTACATGTGGTATTGTGCACACATTGTACAGTTGGTGCGTGTACATGTGGCATTGTGTACATGTTGTGCAGGTGGTGTCATGTACATGTGATGTTGTGCACACATTTTTAAATGATGCTTTGTACAGATGGTACTGTGTACGTGTTGTGCATATGTTAATGGTGTACATGTGGTATTGTGTGCATGACGTACATTTTGTGTTGTGTACATGTGGTACTATGTTTGTGCATTGTGTAGTCATGGTATCATGACTCTGTGTATCCGTTGTGTTGTACTCTGTGTAGCACATGTATTTTGTTATGTTGTATGCCAAGTTTAGGTACATGTTTGTGTGGTGTTCTACATTGGTTATAGATGTATTTTGTTGTGTTGTACGCAAGGTGTAGGTATATGTATTATGTGGCTTTGTACATCAAGTATAGATCTATGTGTTTTGTTGTATATCAAGTGTAGGTGCATGCAGTGCATGGTGTTGTATGTCATGTGTGGTTGTATGTGTGTGATTCACACTATGTGTATGCGAACATGGTTGAGGAGAAGACAATGGGTGTTTTTCAAGTTTGGAAACCGAACTGGTGTGTGTACGGAATAAGGAAAAAAGTAGAAACTAAGGATTGATTAAAGGATAGGTATCAATATTTTATTTCAGTTTTATTATGCATGTGATTTATGATTATGGTCTATGATGGTTACATGTGATCTATGATAATGGTTTATTATGGTTACATTTGATTTATGATTTTGATCTATGATGGTTGTGTTTTGAGCTAACCTCATGTGATATGTTTATACATGATGATTTGGTCAAAGATGCTAGATTGACTTTTTGTGACAAGAAGAGAATGGAATTGCAAGTGTACTTGTTGACGAGCCACCAATGAGGTATGATTTGAATTTATTTCTATTTATTTTGAATCTAATGGAAATTATGTGCTTGGTACAGGAAAGCATGAAATGTCGGGTTGGGTGACAACCATTAGTAGCAAAAGTAAAAGGAATTGGAACAAGCAACAGTATGCTAGTAAAGAATTCAGAAGAAAGGCCATTGTGGGACACTGGTACCCAATAATTTCCATTGATTGCCACGAGCATGCTGTGACCAGTACGATGGTTTTTAAGGCAGGGATATGCCTTATTTTTTAGACCTTCCGATGCAAGGAAACCTTGCCAAGGGATGGACTTTTCGAGATGGGGGTGGCAGCGGAACTTGGAAGGTGTGTGACTACATGGAAGTGGGTGACCAGATTGCCTGAGGAACTGTCTAGAAGAGAATGGAAGGTCAAGGATATGTTTGTTTTGGTCATTAGCATTTCCATATGGAATCAAATGCAAATTGGGAGTGTTCCCTGGAACAATGAGTCAGTAATTGTTCACTAAGAGGACAAGTGGTGTAGAATTATAGTACTGGACATTAGATGCAACTTTGACTTTATAGTGGATTCTAGACTTCCTAGGAAGGAGGTGAATCCTAGTATTACTTTGAGTGTGGAGGTGTGAGGCTCTAGATTCCCTTGTTGTGGATGCAAGCATCGTATCCTTTTATATGTCAGTTGAGCAAATGTGCATATGTGTATATGTGTATATTATTGTAAATAATTTATCGAGATGGATTTATAAAGATCCATAGACAATATGATTTTTTGTTGGGTGAAGAAAATTTGAATGTGTGTATATGTGTTTATTATTGTAAAAACCGTAATGAGTTGTGTTATAAATCTCTAATAAACGGTATGTTTGTCATGTTTTAGCAGATGGTCATTGTAAATATTGCAACGAGCTATGTTATAAAGCTCCATGGGCTATATGTTTTGGTTTTCAGTGGTCTTGCTGGTTGTAGGTTTCATTGAACACCAAGGATGGTGTTCCCCCAAGGGGGAGGGTTTTGTAACTGCCCTAGTTAAAAATCCATGTAAATATAAAAATATAAGACCATGGTCATGGGAAACATATTCCAAGTTGAATGGTGGGTAAAAACATCCTAGTGGGTGTTCATTTTGGTTATTATGGCTAAAGGAAATTGGAAAAGGCAATAGAAAAGGCTTTGGAAAGGCATGAGGCATTTATTGTCATTTTGTTTATGAAAATAATGGAAATTAGGAGAAAAGGAAGGTGAAAGATCACAAGTTGCATATGAGGAGGAAATTGAAGGAAGATAATGGAAAATGAAGAACACAAAGGCCTCATTAATAAAAAGGCTTATGAGGATTAGTTGGAAAGCTTTTGATAGGTTTTGGTGGATATCTCTTCTATTCTCTCTCTCTCTCATACTCTTGGACACTTAGAGTTTTCTTGGAGCACTCTTGGAGGAGTGTGGTAGACTTGGAATTTGGAGAAAGAAGGAAAAGGAAGAGAAGGAAATCATAAGAGGAAATTGAGATCAGTAGTTACAGGGGGTTTTGCTTGCAAGCATCGAGTTTCATGTATGTTTTCCTCACTAGTTTTGGCATTCATGACACATGTATGTGGTTTCTTAGTCATGATATGTCATTGGCATGGAGGATTTCCTGGATTGAGAGTGGATTTTCCTAGACTTGCCATTTCCTGGATAGCCATGGTGTTGTGGGTTCATCTATTTGTTTTTATGTTTGGTTCTCATGTTTCCTTTAGCTTGGGTTGAGTTACTAGTTCTTGGAAGCCCTGTAATAGCTTGGGTTTAGTTATTAGTCCTGGAAGCCTTGGTTGGACAAATGCTCTGGAATCCCTTGGTGGTTTGAGTTACTAGTCATGGAAGTCGTGGTTGGAAAAACACTCTGGAATCCCAAAGTAAGTTATGGGTTTAGTTACTAGTCCTCAAAACCTTGAATAGAACAAATACTCTAGAGCGTTGAAAGGCTTGGTTAGAGACCAATCTGGTGATGGTTTGTGATGTTTGACCATGAGTTGGAATTATTTTTTGATGGGTTGAGGTGGCTTGGCTCTAGAAGTCTTAGATGGTTTTGATTGATGTGTTTTATGAGATCCCACATTCATACTTGGAATATGGCACAGAGGTGATTGGCTGAAGAGATACATGGCTCAGCCAAGCTACAGTCAGGTGGAACGTGGTAGTCCCATACCAAGTTGGATTTTGCATCATTAATATGAGGTTGTTTCTCGTTGTTACCTCATGAGTATTATACTGGTTTATATGTGGATTATATGGTTGTTGTTTCCTTAGTATTTCTATTGTTATTATGTTGGTTATGCATGCCATGTATTCTCACAGTGGTTATGTATGGATCTCATCATGTTTTTACTTGTAAATGAATGAACAATGTATCTATGGTCTAATGGATGAAACTGCAGCTAATGTGTTGAGGCATCAATGCTTCCTAGTGATTCTCAGATAAGTATGAGACCCCTATGCTCAGATCCGTTGTTTAAACCTGTATATTACATATTTGTGACATGTTTGACGAAATTATTGTCATGGATAGTAGGGTTCCAGTCAAGTCCTTATTCAAGTAATTGCATTTCTATCATTATTCGGTTTTTATCTTTCAATTCTAAAAGTGTCATTGAGTTCTAGGCAGTGACCTGGGCTCTATGCCTGAAAAGGTGACACAAATCCCTGAGACACAGGCACAACACTGGGCAAAAAATTCCCTGGACGCATGCATGCCCATGTTGTGGGAGCATCCAGAGCCTCATGGACATATGCATGCACATATCAAGGGAACTCCTGAGGGTTTAATGGTCTAAAACCTCATTTGGTCTTAGGGGTTGTTTACCTAAGTGGTTGGGGTGGCTCCTAGGAGTTATGTTGCTGATGTGGAAGGTTTGCATGGTATGTTTCTGTTGGTTCCACTTCCTTAATTGACACATAGGGATTTGAATCATATCATAGTAACTTCTCGTCACATGTTTACCCTGGTTGTCCAGTTACTTGGGTAGATGTGGGAGGAGGTCGTTACACTATTATAACAACCAAAAGGCCAAGTTGGCTATATACCAACTTAATGAGAGTGCACTACTATGCTAGAGGAAATTAGAAACCAAATTGGGATATTCCATTTCTACCTTCATATGGAAAGGTTTTAAAGAAGATTTTGGAGCAAAGTACATTTCCACTGAATACTTGGAGAGGAACTTGAATGAGTTCCATGATCTTAAGAAATTAACTAAGACAATACTTGAATATGAGGCTTGATTCATGGATTTTCTTAGATATGCTAACCATATAAATATTGAATCCCTCAATGTAAGCAAGTTATTATATGGGTTGAATCCTCTTATAAAGGAATATGTGTGAATTTTGATGCCTACTATGTTGCATGAGGCAATGCAAAAAGAAGCTATAGTTGAGGAAGAATTGTAGGGGAGAGAATGTGGGCATAAATCTCCCAATCTTGTTGAACCATCATCCCATGGGAAACCTCCTCGAAGGGGAAAACAATATATAAATCATAATACAAGCAGTTCACATCAATGAGGGTTTCAAAAGAATCATAATTTTAAGAACCATAAAGATAATTTGAGACAACATCTTCTCCAAAGTGGTGCTCCTACTCAAGAGTCAGTTTAGAGCTGAGTACAATCACCTAATAAAAGGGGGAAATTGATGAGAACCACTTCCACTAATGGATGGTGTACTTATGGAGGACCTCATTATGAATGAGAATTCCCTAGAAAGAAGATTGAAGTATAGTTAGAACAGGAGTAGATTACTATTAGATATATGGGAAAATCCCATAGGATTCATGAAATTATGCATAATCATCAAGTTGAACATCAATATATAGTGCTTGAAGCATCTAGTAAATTTATTGGCATAGCTATTACTACTTTAATTGATCTCAGTGCAGCTGAGAGTTTTATTTCTCCTAATGTTTTATTAAAGCGCAAATTGGTGGAAACAGAGAAAAATGATTTTGATTAGGTCAAGATGGCCTTAGGATGTTCTCAATGTTGGAAAATTAAGGATATTGTATATTAAGGTTTATTCTCCTTACTTGATAATTACTTGTGAAATTTGTTGGCCTTTTATTTATTTATTATTTATTCTTCATAAATAAATTACCAAAACCTAAAATGCATGAAGATCGCAAGAACACAAAGAACAAAAGATATAGGATCCAAGCCGGTGGAAAACCCCACAATTGGGGAAAACCCGAACAATCCTCTTCTTATAGAATCAAATCAAAGTGAGACATCAATACCTAATACCAAGACAAATACCTCCACAAGTTCCCTAAGTCAGCCCTCCATCCCCTGTCATGATTCATATTCAATAATATAGTTAATCTATCACAAAATGCCTTGTCCCACAGTGATCCTTCTTCCTTCCTATAGCTTGGATTTTACAGACTTTGTAGTCCTCCTTTAATTCATAGATCATTATCATTAAGGTCATTCCTCATCTCATAGATCATAGCCATTATAGTCCTTCATTCGCTCACATGTCATCAGATAAAGAGTCTTAATAGCTCACATATCTCCTCAGGAATTCACATCCTCTTCAGGTCATATGTTACAAAAATTTGCATCCTTTTCACATTTCCTACCACATAAGAAACTTGCATCTATGCCTTCAACCTTATCACAAAACTTCCACGAAATTCACTTTTTTTTTTAAATCAAGGAGAACATGTGCCAATATAAAGTTGTTTGTATATATGAAGGGTCACATCCTTCAGCAGGCTGACTTGTCTATCTGGAGGGTTGACTTGGCCTTGTGGAGGACTATTCGACTCTTTTTTACTGAACAAAAAATTTCTTTGTTTTTCTTTTAAAAGAGTCCAAATGGGCTTTGACTCAATTTCAAATCTTTGACTCAACAAATCCTAGAAGCATGAAGAGCATGCTTGACTAAATAAATAATAATAATTTTTTTCTTCTTTTTACATGAAATTCAAAATGATACAAGTAGAAAGATTATGAAGACCGAACCTAGTTACTTTTACAACACTTCCTGTTAACTAGGGAGGTATTCATAATGACTCAATAGGTTTATCCCAAGTGGAAATATTTATATAAGAAGGGATCCAGATTAACGAGCATCAATGATCATATTATCATGATAACTAGCATTGTCACATTAGCAACACCTTGACAAGTACACTCTATCACTCCATTAGATCAAAGCATAATGATGGGAGGCATTCCATAAGACACAACACCACCTCTCCAAGGTACATACTTCACCTAGGATACCTGAAGCATGTCATACAACAAACCATTCTTTATGCAAGTCCATGTACTTGATGTTGGCTGGGTGATTTAAGTCATTGTGTAATCAAAGCTTATAACTTGTGACTGAAAAGGATAATATTATGATGAAAATATAAGGTCAAAATTGGTCAATTCTGGGTCCTACCATCCCCCCCAACTGAAGATATTGCATGTCCTCATGCAATGTTTTACTCTGAATCTGAGTCGGAGTACTGGGATGAACAATGTAAATTACTGAGATAATAACTATAGGAGGTGACGTCGAACTTCTTTCTGAAACCACAGACAGTCTGTATGTGTCTCCATGCTGCTGCTTCCTCCTTATTGGATAATCCGAACTGACCCTTATATTGTTCACTGGATAACCATAGAAGTGGAAATTTAAATTTGTAGCCCATCCAGCTTTCAGCATAGTGTTGCATGCATCTAATATAGAAAGGTACCCTTGTAAGTGCTACCTGCAAATTTGATGGATTATAAGGGTGATATTCTTTCCTTTCTTTGGGGCAGTTTTCCCAAAACAAATTGTTTGCTTTAACAGCCAAGGGTGCCTTGGTTTTCAAATAGTGCTGACAGTCTTTCAAGACTACTGCTTGCAATTGTCTGAGGTGATCTTTCATATCATAATCCTTTATCAATGTTTGGTGTTGTACAATAAAAGTGGTTGCATTCTGTGGTTCAGCCCTAATCCACAGAAGGCAATTCTGTTCATTATGTTGGGCTGAGGTGAAGGCATTCTGCCATGTGAGCTGGTTGGCTAAAAAGGAAATGAAGGCTCTCAGTTGTATATCACCAACCACAGGTAGCATGTTCCTGTTTCTTTCTTCAGACACAGCTTCATTGTGTAGATAAAGCTCACATAGCAGGTTTTGGTCATTTTTAGGTGCCTCTACAAAAGTTTGCATAAACTGTTCTGCTGTGACCACCTGATGAGGTCTACCTTCTCTTACAGCTTTTATCTGTAAGAATGTCAATCTCTCCCTCAAAAATGTTGCATAATTAAAAGATGGTTTCCTTGTGGCAAGTATTCTTTGAAATAATTCAAACATCTAGGACAATCTGGTTTTTAACTCTGTGATTTCTTTATATTGAGCTCTGCATTGCTCAAGTGCTTCCCAGTTCCTGTATGCGTGATTGAACCAGGTCCCTTTTTGCTGTTCGAATGCTTTGCCCTGTGACTGCTCATATTCTTTGCACCATTTTCCTTTCAATGCCTGAAAGCTTTCTGTTTCTATGCATGCATTATTAACAGAGGGAGACTCTGTTTGTGTATAGGCATCAATAAGGATAATCTGTTCTGTTGGAGTAGACTAGGACAATCCAACATCTTTTTCTTCGTTTGCAGCTAGTGTCTCTTCCTTTTGTTGTCCTGATTCACTGTGTTCTATGGTAATTTGGGTAGGCCGAGGTGGGTCTGTACCTTTTTCCTCATTTGCTAATTCCTGTGTAAATACTTCCTCCATGACAATTTGGGTGGGCCGTGGTGAGTCTGTTTTCTCTTCTTTTACTGATTCCTGTGTAAAAACTTCCTCCATGACAATTTGGGTGGGCCGTGGTGAGTCTGTTTTCTCCTCTACTTTACTCCCTGCTGAGGAACTTACTGGTTCTTGTGTGTCAGTAAGTTCTTTAATTTGATCTTGTTTCTTCTGCGGAGAGCCTGTTGGTTGTTGTGTAACAATAGGTTCTTCTGTCTGCACTTCCTTTTGAGAGCCTGTTGGTTCTTGTGTAACAACAGGCTCTTTCATTCCAGCAGAGGGTTGTGGTGTTTCTGTCTGTGCAACAGCAGGTTCTTTTGTGTCATCTGCAACAGCGACAGCTTCCTCCATTGGTTCTGCCACTACCTTGTATCCTGCTTGTGTATATATTTCACCACAAGTGGCGCACATATACTCATTATCTTTACTTTTCTCTGCTGCAGAGGCTACTCGTGCTAAAACATGCAGGTTGAATTCATTTTGATATGCTTCTTTAATCCTTATTATCTCCTCCTGATAATCTTGAATCTGTGATTTCAGAAATTCAATTTCTTCCTGCAAGGCAGGTATGGTAGGCTGATCTTGCGAGGCAGTAGGTTCCAGTGGAGGCAAAGGTTGTGCTTCATCATCTTGGTCAGTATTCCCCGTAGGTGGTTCTTGTGTGTTACCTGGGGAAGTGGCTGGTTCTTGTGTTGCAGCCATGTGGTCACTATTACCTTGGGTGTCGGCAGCGGGTTCTTGTGTGTCAGCTGTCTTAACATATGATGTCACGAAGCTATGAACGCTGTGCATCTCAACTTTCGAGGGTGAGGGAGAGGGGCTTTGAGGATGGGTGGGGGTACGGATTCTTAAAGTAATGGGTGGTGAACTAGGGGGGTTCAGAATTTTAGCTACTACCGATGACCGAGTTTTTCGTTTTGGTAGGAAAGTCGTGAATGCAGGCATTTTTCTCTTTAGGCCAGCTTCAGGGGTAGTAGCCAGAGCAGCAGGTGTCTTAGCTGAAACCCTGGTTTTTCTTCTTTTTGGTGGGGTTTCCTTTCTCTGTTGCTTCTTTCTTTTAAGCAGGATAATGGGGATATTGTCGTCGGAGTCATCAGTAGAAATGCCAAGTATGGGGATGGAAGGACTGGCCTTTTTGGGAGATGGGGTTGTTCCTGCGGTCACTTCTACTGCTGCTTGTTCATTCTCAGCAACTTGCGGGGATGTTTGTTGGGATTGTTCGGGGGTGTGCTCTGCCTGCTGAGGATTTTGCAAAGGGAATTGCTCAGGCATGTCCTCTGTTTGCTGAGGAAGTTCATGTTCTGGTTGTGGAATTTCTGCTTCCTGCTGGGGATGAATGTGGGGTGGAGGATTATTTAAAGCAAGGCCTCTATTAATGAGTAATTGGGCTAAATGGTGATGTTTTAGGGAAAGAAGTGGACGCTTCGCGTTAACAGCATAACGTGACATGTTCTTAAGACAACCCAATAGATAATATGGCATGTTTATTAACTGACCATTTCTCAAATGATTTAACAGCATGAAATCGTGCTGGTAGATTACCTGATAGCGACCTTCGCACGTCAAGTATTGCTTGACAAATTCAGCGATTCTCGGCCACGGTTGAGGTAACGACTGAAGTGCTACGCCTCTGCCCTTAGGTTCTACCTGCTCGCCTGGTCGAAGAAAGTCCTGCTGCGCATTAAGAATCAGGTGCTTCCTGCTGAACCATCGTATGCCATTAGCTGGTAGCCCGATAGCTTGGGCTATCACTTCCTCTGTGACTGGGATTTGAACTCCTTGAATGACAGATAATCCTTCTGTTAGATTGCATGCAAATTCAAGGACTTGCTGCTCATTAAATTCCGGAAGTCTCCTGAAATACTCTATCCAGCCTGCTTGCAAGAAAATATGATAAATGTCCGGATAGAGTTCAAGGACTGTTGTCGAAGCAGGTTCATGTGTGATGAGAGGTCTTCCCATGGATGTTGTTTCAGTGAATTTCCGAGTCCAGAGCCGAGCTTCCGATTTCAGTTCAGAGTAAAGTGTCGCAAATGGTAACATGCAGTGATAGGGTGACTTTTACATATTACCGGGAGAATAAAGGGTGGCGGCAGTTGGCGTGGTGTATCATCATAGGAGTTGCTTTGGTACTCCCCCCCCTTCTACGTGTGAGCGATGTGATTGGAAATGTAATTAATTGATAGTCCTATCAACTTCACCGCATTATCTATTATTTAATGCCCATTGATAAACATGCGTACCTTCGTATTTTACCTTTTTGATTGCTGCGTCAAAAAGTCTTATCTCGTCCTCCGCTAAGTCATAATGATTACCGCGGATCTGAAAGTGTGGGAATACCGGCGAAATGATAATGACGGAAAGTGATAGTAGGGTGTCATAGTCATCATAAGAAGTGGTATATTTTATCGAAATTTGTTGCTTGGGGCTGTAGTGGTAAAACTGGTGTGCGTGGGGGAATTTAGCCGGGAAGGGTATTTCGTGTCCGGGAAGCGATATTGTAACACCAGGATTGGTGTTGTAGCAACAGGCAATTATCAGAAAGAGAACATTTGTAAAGACGGGAAATGTACTAGAGTGATGGAAATCGGGAAATAATGTTGCAACCACGGGAATGGTGTTGCAGCAATGGGAATGGTGTTTTGGACAACAGGGAATGGTGTTGCAGCAACGGGAATGGTGTTTTGGTCAACAGAGAATGGTGTTGTAGCAACGGGAAATAATGTTGTGACAACGGGGAATGGTGTTGCAGCAACGGGGGTGGTGTTGCAGCAACGGGGAGTGGTGTTGCAACAACAGGAAATGATGTTGCAGCAACAGGAAATTCCGCGTTCGCAAAATAATCCCTTTGAAACTTTTGTTTTCAGCTACTTCCCAAGCTAAAATCTGCAAAATACTGAAATGTAATATCGCAATCCTTGATAGGATTTATTAATTTCTTAAAAAAAACAGAATGTCTAACCTCACAATTGCATAAATAATAAAATTTCAAGTGCTTTGAGGGGTAGCAAGTTCCCCTGCAAAGGAATACTGTTTTATTGCCATGCAGGTAGCTTTAAAATCTTCCTTGGAAACCGGCCGCTGGTATAACCGAAGTCGGAAGCCATTTACTAACAGTGGTGTTCTGCTCCCATCAATTGTTAAAAGTCTAACTGTTCCATTTGGAAAAACAACATCCACTTCATACGGTCCTAACCACCTTGTTCTTAACTTGCCCTGAAAATTCTCGAAACAGGAATCATAAAGTAGAGCCCAACTACCTTTTTGGAACTACTTCTGCTTGATGGTTCTATCATGCCATCTGCTTCTTTGTTGCTATATCATCATTGTTTGATGGACGACCTCCAGTCTTTTCTCATCCAATTCCTGAAGCTGATGCAACCTGGCTGTCTGTGCATCGGTTAAATCAAGGTTAACATCCAAAGCAGTTCTTAAGGTTTTGATTTCAAACTCTACAAGGAAAATAACATTCTTTCCAAAAACTAACTCATAGGGTGAAAAGCCTGTTGTATTTCTCCAAGTGGTTCTATAGGCCCATAAGGCTTCAGGCAGTCTCTGAAACCAGTCCCTTCTGTTCTCCTTTATAGTTTTTGTCAAGATGGCTTCAATGACCTTGTTGGTACTTTCCACCTGCCCATTTGCTTGGGGGGGGTATGGTGTAGTCATTTTGTGCTTGATATGATATTTTTGGAGCGTGTCTTTGAAGCCATGAGAATTAAAAGGAGGT